>CM042321.1:5898520-6171020 GCA_023566125.1 Zingel zingel | reverse complement strand
TATAGAAAGGAAATTGTCTGCACCAGATGTATCAATATAATGCACACGGAGCGTAGTAACAAGTCACGATGAGAAGATTAATACCACTCTTGTGTCTGTGCATTAAATATGAAGCCACAGTAAGGAGACAGTTAGCTTAGCTTAGCTTAGCATAAAGACTGAAAGCAGGAGGAAACAGCTAGCGTGGCTCTGTCCAAAGACACCTGCCAGATAATCAGAAACAACTGTTTTCTGAGGCTATGGTACAAATCTGAATATTTTATATAACATTTATATCACATAGATATATAAATAAACAGAGCAGGTTTACTTTGCTTTGCAAACTTTATGTGATTGCACTTTGTCTGTGTTTGAGCCACTGACGGTGGTGATTCTGTTAAAGTTAGTTATAAATGCTGCTGTGACTTATAATGCATTCCATTTACCTCGGAAGTTGGAAGCCAGAAGCCAGAGCTGGAATGCGTTCCATTAAAACCAGTTGGATTTCACTGTGGAGTTTGCTCTATCCAGCTTAGCCAGTGTTAGCAATACCAGTTGATAGCAACGCATTAGGCTGTTTTTTGTGCATACAAACAGCGTAAGAACATGTCCACAGATTGTTGGACAGTGCTGTGTTTAAGACTTAAGACTGATTTAATGATACACAAATAAGACGCTAAACAATCTGTGAACATGTTCTTACGCTGTTTGTAAGCACAAAAACAGCCTAATAAACTGTATATTAGCACAGTTTTCACCACTGTTGATTGATGTCATAGACTGTATAAAACTGTGATGCACAGAGCGGCCATGTTGAATTTTGAGGTCGGCTTGTTCGGGATGCGAAACATTTTTTTGCAGGATGGTAGGGGAAGACTCATGAATATTTATCAGGGAACTCATCCCTGAATGGCTAGTACTCGTTGCCTGCTCTGGTTGGGTTGGTTAGGTTTAGACAAGAGGAGGATTAGGTTCAGGCAAGAGGAGTGGGATTGGTTATGGTTAGGGTAAGAATGTCAGGGCGAGCCAATCAGGGATGACTCTTACCCTACCACCCTACAAAAAAAAAAAATCGCGTTCGGGATACTGTGAGGTTCTCCGACTTTCCAATTTGGAAATCCGACTTCAGGGGGCGCGTTTCTGACTTAGAAGTTCCGACTTCTGAGTACCAATGGAACACATCATAAGCCTAAGACTGATTTGTCCATCAAGCTTCAATCTACTCACCAAACTTCGCAGACATCTTTTTGGATGTACAAAAAAACTAACTGATACAGATACAGCCTCTTTGGTTGAATTACAAAATCGCTAATATCCAATTTATTTTTCAGAATGTAGTGCATTAATATACAGCCATTGTCTTCCTGAGGGCAACGTGCACATCTTTTCGCCTAATGGCTGATGGGAAAGGGCCACATCTGCATACCGGTAATTGGTTTGCAGTTTATGGTATTGGGAGAGCTTTCCAGGGATGCAGGGGCTTTATTCTAATAGATTTTTGGTCACAGTTGCACCCAGAGATCCATGCTGATTATGTCATTAGCAGTGGTAACCAGCCTCTCTTTATATATGATAGCAAGGAGGTTAGCACTTAGCACAGTCTGTTGACAGCAGAGACAGACTGCTCTGCAGAAAGTCTAATGTAAATGTGACAAGCAAACAGAAATGTACTGAACAAGGTGTTAATCATTTGCACACCAGAGATTTAAAAATAGGTGTTTTGGATGGTGCAATGGAGTATTTTATTGGACTGTAGAAACTACATAATCAGACTCAGGACCATGTGTTAAAAATACTTGGTATAGTTCTCTTCTTGTCCTCCCACTTGGCCTAAACCCTGGAAAATGAAAGTATGTAAACATTATTACCAGTGGCGGTTCTACATTGAATTACACACAGTGTGAGACCCCCCACTTATATAAATGTGTCAAACATATATACAATCAGATATATACAAATGTAACAAGAGCAGAGAGCAACAATAATATAAAATATTAAGAATAATATGCAAATAAAATATAGAATACAAATTCTAAATAGCAAAAATCCTTAATCACACAAATGTGAAAACACACTAAAGAGAATCTAATTATTACACTATTGCACTAAGAGCAGAAAACACAAACTAAAACCTGACCTTTCTGGCCTTCCTTGATGCAAAATCATCAATAATGTTATCGTATGAAATCTGCTCTCCTATTGAATGATTGATACTGACGGAAAGGCCAGTGAGCCGTTCCTGTGACATGGTTGACCTCAGGTATGACTTGATCAACTTTAGTTTTGAAAAGCTCCTCTGTGCTTGAGCCACAGTGACTGGCAGAGTAAGTGCAATCCTGAGAGCAGTCCTAAAGTTGGGGTAGATCGCCGATAGATCCTTACCATACACAAAAGTGATAAGCTCAAGGAGGCTCATGGTCCCTCATTAATCCCCCTTGTCCGGACCGTTCCATTTGGGAGACCAAGCAACATAGGCGCCGATTTATGTTTTCCTCCGTGGGTGCTCACGGGCGCACGCCCTTTAAAAAAAAAAGTAGTCAAAAAATGTTTGCATTTCAGACGATCGACACATACACACGCCTATCAACTCGATAATAAAGTCGTAAAGTAGGCTATCTTTCAACTCAGGATAGGATTGGGGATGAAAAGTTTAACTGACACATAACCGCGATCAGCTTCGTGGGTGCTCAGTATTGGCGGCGCACCAACGGTATCGGCGCCTATACCCAGCAACCCGTTCGGCCAAGCGGTGAACTGTCCCCCGCTCCCCCCTCCCTTTTCCCCTTCTCACACAGCTTCTCTGTGCATGGTACCGTCTCAGTAAGCAGGGGTGCCAATTTGCCAATTCCCCACACGTTGAAATGATAGATAATACAGTAGAAAACCGCTTCAAGTGCTCGTGCCGCTCCCCTTATGTCATGAAAAAATGCCGCCCCGGGCGGCTGCCCGCTTCACCCGTGCCAAAAAACTCTACTGATTATTACCATGGTTTGAATCGGTCAAATACTTCTAATGCCAACGGAGAACACTGATTATGTCGTCATATTTTGAAATCCCTTTTCAGTTTTCAAATTGAGGGATTTAGCATTATTGGCTGATTGAATGGAGCAGTTTCTCCACACTGTGGTTACTAATAAGGTTGTTAGGCCGATGCAGTTTTATTTTATTTAAGCTGGTTTGTTTTAAATACGGTGCAGAGGACTGAATGCCTGTGGAAATCTAGTAGGATGTCTGATGAAAGACAAAAAGCATCTGACCTAAAATAATACAATAATGTGTGTGTTTTTTTACACTTTTCGTTCACTTATCTGTTTTATTAGTTGGTCTAAGCACAACTGCTGAGTTGCCAGATATTTCAGACATCATGAACATGTCGCAGCAGACCTCCAGTCTTCATAATTTGTGTTATTTTTTCATTGTCTCTCTCCCATCTGATAAACGTGGCACTGCAGTAGATTAACATATTAACAGTGACAGTGAAACACAGACTGTAGCAGCAGGGTGTCAGTATTCTGCTCAGTGAGAAAACACATAACAATTCATAGAAACAATGAAAACTGGCATTCATATCTTAAAATAATAAAAAAAAATTAAAACTGCCCAAGTAATTAAGTCAGTTCAATCATAGGCTCGCATAGCCAAACCAATCTCCACAGCGCTGTGTCAGCACTAGAGAAAGGTCTAGAAGCAACCATTATTAGGGGGAAAAAAATGCTCTGGCCTATTTGTATTTCTTTTATCACAATCGTTTTTGGCGGCGCTAAGCCCCAAATGCAGCGACGGTGCTATTGCAAAATAGATAGAGGAGATAGCAGAAGGGGAGGAGAATGTCGGCCAAAATAGCTGGCCAATGGCAGGTTTATACTCACAGTCTACATCCGGTGAGTCAGACTAGTTCAATCATAACAAACTGTTGCTTGGATAGACGCTGAAAGCATTTCTGAAAGAATAAAAGTGTATTGTTCACCGAGACTGTCTTTCCCCGAAAAGAAAGCTCCCATAGGTCGTTTGTTCAAGCAGCAATTACAACTCATCTTTACGTTTGTAGTGGTGGCGCCCTATAGTTCTCTAGTACAGTGGAGAAATGTCTTGAGCTGGGGCGCCTGTATTGCTCGCCTGGTAGAGGTGCACCCCATGTACAAAGGCTCTGTCCTTGTCGCAGCGGCCGCAGGTTCAACTTCGACCTGCGGCCCTTTGCTACATGGCATTCCCTCTCTCTCTCTCTTTCCCCCTTCACATCTTCAGCTATTCTGCATAATACAGGCCTAAAATGAGCCCCAAATAATAATCTTAAAGAAATGTCTTAAGCTCACCCCAGTCACACAGTAAAAGCAACACAAGAACCATCCAGTGATGTCTCTGAGTTGGGTGCCGCTGAAGTCACACAGCAATTTTTTTAATAACTAGCTAAATCAGGCATCTTTTTCCTGTTAAAACAAAACAACTCTAAACGTTTATCTTCCATCTTTCCCATAAAGTCGTCTCTGTTCCAAAGTCTCCCCTCCTCCTTAAAATCAAATCCAGTTTTTAATCCTGCACTCGGTCTGACCAGTGGTTGTCCTTCCCCTCCCAAAGCCCTCAGCTTAATGAGAAAGTTTGCTTTTATTATTGAAAAACTCAATGAGGGTTTGTTTCAGACCCAGTATCAGCAGCAGATGTTTTATCGTCCAAACTTGTGATAGAACAAGTTTCCAGAGGCAACAAGCTGTACCTTCTCCTGTCCTCTGCTGGCTTTTTATCATCAGATCCTCCTCTTTCTGGGTGTTGCGCATTTGACTCACTTTTTCCTTCCTTCCTCCACTCCCTGCTGTTATTGCATGAGAAAATATGCACTGCTTCAAGAAAGAAAGTTTAAAAATAGTGTTTTAATGCAAATTTAGGATTAATGCAAAAATATTCAGTTAACACCGTGCCCTCTCCTGTCAGTCCACATCCAGCTCTTTTAGGTCCGGCCTTCTGTTTGCTCGTTCCCCTATAACCTTCCCTCTGCTTGTTTTTACATATTGTAAAAGAACATTTGCTTATCCTTTACATGTTTGTTTCATACTTTTTTCATCCTACAGCAGTCATTATGGCACATTTTATTAAGTTTTGATATATCTTAAGTAGAGATGTGCCGATACCAGTATCGGAAAAGCCTCCGATACTGCCTAAAATGCTGCTATCGGTATCGGCAAGTACTGGACATTATGCACCAATCCAATACCACGTAATTTAGCCCTAAAAAAAATCTACTTTAAGGTAGTTTATTGATGTTCTTTTTCCGTTATGACTGACTGTCAAACTGGATAATAAAAGAAAGTTCTGCCGCTTTCATTGTTTGTGTTTGTTCACGTTTCACAAAGAGTTTAACCTGAGCCAAGCCGACAACAAAGATATAGAAATCATATCACATCTATACAGGGATAGTAGTATACAGTTGTTAAAACATAATAAAATATATGACACACTGGTATCGGATCAGTACTCGGTATCGGCCGATACGCAAGTTCAGGTATCGGAATAGGTATCGGAATAGGTATCGGAATAGGTATCGGAATAGGTATCGGAATAGGTATCGCGAAGCAAAAAATGGTATCGGACCACCTCTAATCTTTAGTTGAGAAAGATAAGATTTTGAAAATGTGGTCGATTTACCAGAATAATGCCTTCCTGAAAATTTGCTCTGACATTTGCTGCAGCTGGCAGTCTTGTCTTGGCAAGCCCTTTGGTAATTTACCGGTGAACATGATGTATCATCTTTTAAATTGATTTAAACGTGTTGGCAAGCAGTTACAGTCAATCTTCCTTTAGCTATGTTTTTGGTTTCTACCAACTCCTGGGTGAAATATATGTCTCTTTAGCTGCTAAATGCTCCACTGTGTTCACCATAGTCTCTAACTGTGTCTGTCAGTAATAAAAGAGCTGTTATTACTGAAAAACTGCTGTCTGCTGCGTACCAGAATAACTAAGGTTGCAACAACAAAACCTCTGAGTGTATTTGATTAAAGGTCCTATGACATTCTGCTTTTTGGATGCTTTTATATAGGCCTTAGTGGTACCCTAGTACTATCTGAAGTCTCTTTCCCGAAATTCAGCCTTGATGCAGAATTACAGCCACTAGAGCCAGTCCCACAATGAGCTTTCCTTAGGATGTGCCATTTCTGTGTCTGTAGCTTTAAATGCTATTGAGGAAGAGAGAGGCATGACAAGGTGGAGGGTGGGGGTGTTGCCTTGACCAGCCTGCCATGGGCAAAGCAGAGAAAGGGGAGGTAACCTTTCCCCTTATGACGACATATAGGGAAAATTCCAGATTGGCCCATCTGAGCTTACTTTTTCTCAGCTTGGTTTACACCTATCGCCATTTCTAGCCACTGGGGGACCATAGGCAGGCTAGGGGAACTCATATTAATGTTAAAAAAAAGTGAAATTGTCATGCCATGGGACCTTTAAGAAATGCTATGTCTCGTTTTAAGCAGCCGTAATTGACTCCTTGGATTTTCAATTTCCAAATATACACACCAGTGCCTGTTCTCTGGTGGCCTTTAGCCCTAAACTGACTTGCACACTCTCCTTCCAGTCCCCTTGTCTCATACACTTCATTACTCCTCATCAAAACCAGCTGGGGTTCTTATTAGAGGGCCACAACCCCACCTGCACCATTGTCACCCTCTGTTAGTTCAATTAAATACTCTCTCTGTCTGTCTGCCTCTCCCTTTTCTGCCCCAGTGGGCCAGCCTAATCAGGTAAATATTGAGAGGATTTGTTAGCTCTTTGTAATGTTGCTCGGGCCGCCCTGATGCTAATTCTGCCGTATTCCTGCCGGGCTGTGGCAACGCTTTAAATGCGGCTGCGGTGATGGAGATAATGATGGGTTGGGGAGAAAAAAAAAACTGTGCTGTGGGACACAATGAGAAGGCCTGGGGGACACGTGGGAGGTTTTATAGAGGGAAGGAGTGGGAGCAAGGGAGGCTGGTCGACACATCTCATCTCAGACATATCAGTGCTTATAACGTTGAAAATAAGTTTGACAGTAGAAATTGTTTTGTCCCTGATAAGGAGTAATTTCCAATTTGATTCCTGCTCTGTGCAGCTGCCCTGGATGTGAGCTTTTTCCAGAGAATGAAATCCAATCCTAAAGATTGTTTAAGAAATTCATCCGAGAGCTGTTTCCTCTCGTGTCAGCGTCTTAAACTATGTTCCAAATCTTAATGGATAAGGCCGGTGTAATTCTGTGTTTTTATTATTTTCACCAGATCCAACATAAAGACCAGAACCAAAAATGTGTGTGCAAAGGTTACCCAAACAGGAGTAAATCGTGGATTTGTTGGGGACTATTTTCAGCTGCAAAATAATACATATTAGGTGCCCTATAGCCTGGCTAATTGAGGGAACTTTGGCATTTTTGTCACATATCTCCTCATAGAATTCATTACTGGTAGAATGTTGGAACTTTAAACTCACCGGATGGTAGGAAATTGACTTTGTAACCAATATCTGGGAAACAAAATCATCAAGTGGATCAGGGGTGTTCTAGTCTCGCATTGCCAGACCTTCCTCCACAGTGCTGCGGAGGAGGATCTGGCTAGTCCACACAGCATTTCTTTGAACCAATCACAATCATTTTAGGGCGGTGCTAAGCGCCGGAATCAATGATGCTGTGCCTCTGCAAAATAGCCTCTGGAAGGAACTTGTTTTGGTGGAACATGTGTACGTTCAAAAGTTGTTTTAGTCATCCTACAGAAAACTCAGATTGTACAGATAGTCTAGCTAGCTGTCTGGATTTACCCTGCAGAGATCTGAGGAGCAATTAACCATAGTCCTCAGAAATCCACCAGAGTTTAGAACGCCAACACAAAGAAAGCAGAAGGTAACGACATCTGGCCGAAAATGAGGGACATCCGCCGAAATTTCTAGCGGCACATGAACAATCCTGGAAGTGAAACTTCGTCAATGTAGACTAGGGGTGCTCTAATGAGTATTTACAGCAGCAGGACACAATGTATGTGACATTTACTCAATATAAACTACTGTGTGTGTGTGTGTGTGTGTGTGTGTGTGTTTATGGTAATGAAGGAACACAACACCCAGTTTAACAGTGTGGCACAATGATGTGCTTTTAGCCCTGCTATAGTGATGTTGGTGGGACCAGACTGAAATATCTCACCACTATTAGATGGATCGTGATGAAAGATTGTACAGATGTTCATGGTACACAGAGGATACACCCTTTTGACTTTAGTGATCCACTGACTTTTCCTCCAGCACCACTAACAGTTTAACATTGTAATTTGTCCAAAACCAATTACCAAATACCTGCTAAACCTTCTTTAATAACCTTATGATAGCATGCTAACACAATATAGTAAACATTACACCTGCTTCACAACAGCATGTTAGCTCGCTGATGCTAGCATTTAGCTCAGTACAACCTCACACATCATGCTTTGGATGCATAAGCAATTCTTGTTGGTACAATTCAGTTGGTTTTTGTTTTCCAAATCGTTTTCTAATCTCTTTACAACTATAACCCAACCAGAACATTCACCTTGTACTGCTGGTTTTTTTTTTCTCCTAATGTCAAAGAAAGAGAAAACAAAAATCAGTTGCACAAACTGAAAGCAGAGACACGATTCAGCTGGAGGCGCTAGGCAAAGTGCAGGAGGAAGGAGGTGGAAGGAGAGTCGAGAGCGATGGGAAGGAGGGAGGGAGGGAGGGAGGAAAGATGGGGAAGGTAAAGAGCCAGTAAATAAGAAAAGAGATTTTCAAGAAGATAAGCAGCAGGGGAGAAGAGGAGGAGGAGGAGGGGAGGGGGAGGGAAGTAGAGAGGAAGAAAGAAAAGAAATGGGAACTAGCCGCTAAAGCACGGCTGTGTCCCTCATGGACGGCTGAGCGGGGATGCGTGCGTGTGATGGAATGACATGTCAGCGCTGCATCTGCTCCGCTTTGCCGCTCAGCTGGGTTGTCATGACGACCAGCACATCCTCGCTCGCATTCTTGTTCCTTGCCTCTCTCCATCTCTCACTCTCTATTTGCATCCCTCCCTCCATAACCCGACTTACATAAACCTCTTTTTTGTATGAAGGCAGAATTGCTCGGAGGTTGAGTGCATTGAAGTCTCTATATCGAGCATCATCCCTGCCTCTCTCTCTCTCTCTCTCTCTCTCTCTCTCCACTTATGCCCACACTCAAAATGTCTCCCGGCTCGTTGCCAGCGTTTCCCTTCAGCTGGCAAAATAAAAGCATCAAGGATTAAGGAAGGATTCAGGAAGTGGGTCGGTGAAAAGAGCATGTTTAGCATGTAGAGAATGTAGCCGGAGCGGCCATACGCCCCGACACCTCCATTCACTTTATACTACTGTGTGTGTGTGTGTGTGTGTGTGTGTGTGTGTGTGTGTGTGTGTGTGTGTGTGTGTGTGTGTGTGTGTGTTGGTCTGATGTCCGTGTGTGACAAAGAGAGGGAAGGAGAACAGTTAATTGCTTTGTCATCCGTTAATTAAAGCTGTTCTCTTCGGAGCCTTCTGCGGTCATTTTGGTTTCATGACCCCAGGATGCTCAAAACCTTCAACAACATCTCTGATGTATATGAAAAATACATGAGAATGAAAATGATCACCGTCTCCTTCACGCCTGAAAAGCTCCCTTTTTGCAGTTTTGTATTTCGACTTTGTGTTTTTATGTCAGGCACTTTGACAGCCCTGCGGTCAAAATAACCAAAAGAAAAACAATCAAGACTTTCTTTACAGATCAACTCACCCATTAAGGGTTACCTCAAACTAGAAGTCCTCTTTGACAAAATGACTGCTAGCATGAAAGTAATACTGACACCTGGTAGAGATACTGGCTGAAAACTAGAAAGTATCCATGTAGAAGAATAATCTTTTAAAACATTGGAAAGGTAGAAATTGTATAGATTCAGTTATTCAGCTTCCGTCGCCATAGAGTTGGCTGGTGCATCAGTCCAGAAGGAAATAAAAATAATTCAGATTAAATTTGTTTCATGGTGCCCAGACAATTATTCCTGTTTTCATCAAGCACCATCAACAAAATTCCCACACCACCCATCACTTCAGGATATCTGTTAAGACCGTTACAGACCAACCAGACGGCCGACCGTTGGCAGAAAAGGCAGTTGGACTGATCAGTCTCCCGGAGTTGGTCAAAAAAATGCCTTGGAACACACCAAAGCGACGAGACGTAATACGTCTCCATAACAGCAGGCGGCGCTAATCTGTATTGTCACCCAAAAAATTAAAACCGGCAGCTGATTGGACGAACGCGTCACGTGGGTCTGGCTGCTGCTTCTGGATTTTGTAATTTTCAACCAGCCATTGATGGCGACTCATTCAGAATACAATCTCATATTGTACTAAAATAGTTCACCGAAACGTGTTTCTGAAAACATTTTAAGTGAGAAATAGGCCGTGCAGTTGCTGAATCTGTCTTCATTTCAGATCAACAAAGGTCAGTTTAAAAGATTTTCGTCAGATTTTGAGAGACTCTAGTCACGGTGTTTTTAGTAACAGGTTTCGGTGAACTGTTTTAGTACAATATGAGATCGTATTCTGAACAAGCCGCCATGACAGTCTGGCTTTGAATTTTCGGAGAAACCAGACCCACAATCAGCTGCCGGTTTTCATTTTTGGGCGACAATACAGATTAGCGCCACCTGCTGTTATGGAGATGTATTACGTCTCGTCGCTTAGGTGTGTTCCGACGCACTTTTTTGACCAATTTGGGGAGACGGATCAGCCCAACTGCCTTTTCTGCCGGCGTTTGGCCGTCGGCTCTGTGTGTCTGGGCCTTAAGACAGACCTGGGGGAAACTTTACAGACTACTTTATGCTTTATAAACAGGCAAACCAAACCAGGTCAATTTTGGTCGATGGGAAGACAATACAAGGGTAAAGCAAAAACAAGCTTTTCTAAGGGTGTTAAATGACTCTACTCAGACATAAACCTAAAAATGTAATGGAAACTGTTCCAATGGTCACACAGGCAGACAGAATAACGCACAGCCACACATTCTTCCACTCATATGACAGTGAGACAGCGTCGCTCAGCAGCGTTAAAGTCTCGTTAAACGGTGAAATAGATTTGCCATTTTGCACGCCAAACAGTCTGTAGACAAAGCCATCTGCCTTTATGTCCCCGGGCAGAAACCCTACTCTGCCAAACGGCTACGGAGGGAGTCTGGGACTCAGATGGCGGCTGTGTGTGTTTTTTTGTGTTTACGTCTACATATGTGCCCGTAATGTACAGCCACACATGGACACCCATATGGATTGTGTAAGATCTTATAAACGCAAATGTCTTTTATGATGATGTTTGACGGAGTCTCTGTGTGTGTGTGTGTGTGTGTGTGTGTGTGTGTGTGTGTGTGTGTGTGTGTGTGTGTGTGTGTGTGTGTGTGTGTGTGTGTGTTCTTGTTTAACTATGTTCGTGGGGTCCAAAAACCGGGAATACAGTATACTTGTGGGGTCCGGACAGCTTTGTGGGGCCAAAATGCTGGACCTCACAAGGTTAAAGGGCTGTTTGAGTGTTAAGACTTGGTTGTAGGATTAGGGTTAGAATTAGGTTATGGTTAGGGTGAGGGTAAGGGTTAAGGTTAGGCATTTAGTTGTGATGGTTAAGGTTAGGGGCTAGGGAATGCATTATGTAAATGACGGGTCCTCACAAAGATAGTGAGACGCACTATGTGTGTGTGTGTTCTTGTTTAACTATGTTCGTGGGGTCCAAAAACCGGGAATACAGTATACTTGTGGGGTCCCGACAGCTTTGTGGGGCCAAAATGCTGGACCCCACAAGGTTAAAGGGCTGTTTGAGGGTTAAGACTTGGTTGTAGGATTAGGGTTAGAATTAGGTTATGGTTAGGGTGAGGGTAAGGGTTAAGGTTAGGCATTTAGTTGTGATGGTTAAGGTTAAGGGGCTAGGGAATGCATTATGTAAATGACGGGTCCCCACAAAGATAGTGAGACGCACTATGTGTGTGTGTGTGTGTGTGTGTGTGTGTGTGTGTGTGTGTGTGTGTGTGTGTGTGTGTCTGTGTGTGTGTGTGTGTGCGTGTGAGTGACAGTGAGTGCGTTTATAGTAGGAAAATGCCCCAGGCTCTTTTTTCATTACTTTCTATTTTCTGACACAAAATGTGTTGATATTATCCTTTTGGAATAAAGCCTCGTTCAAAAACCTGCCAGCGACTCTTCTATCCTGCTAACACGCCTGCGGTCGATTACTTCACAATTACACTAAAGACTTATGTAACATGTTGTGAAACATTTGAAGTTTTTGGAGCTTTTTTTCATACTCCACACCAAAGCAGTTAAATATATTCAGGAACAGAAAGGAAATCTTGAATGTTTACACAAACACTAAATTGGAAAAAGGGACTGATTAAAGCCAACATGACTTAAATCATACACGAAAGCCAAATATAAATAGATATTGCCTGGTTAAACTGACATGCTAACACACAATTCACTGAATCCGAGCATCTCATGGAGATGTGTGGTTTTTACCCAACTAAGCATTTCTCTTTTGTTTCTCTTTCCCCATTTTCTTTCCATTCTCTCTTTCTGCTCACTGCTCATTTTATTTCACACTTATCATTTTTTCATCCTCTCTCTGATTCCTCTCTGCCACATCTCTATATTTCAAAACTTTTCCTCTGCCATGTACAATTTTTCTCATCATCTTTCCTTTCTCACCTATATCCCCTTCATCCTCTGTCCCTTTTATCTCCTCTCTTCTCTTTTAGATGTAACGTCCAGGATTACATCTGGCACAAGGGTGCTCGCTGTGACTCGGTGGTGACCGAATTCCAGGTGATGTGTCTGGCCGTGGGCGCCTCGGCTCTGGTGGTCCTGCTGCTCTTCATGATCATCGTCTGCTTCGCCAAGAAGCTCCACGTGCTCAAGACGGAGAACAAGAAGCTGCGCAAGCGCAGGTGAGGCTCCATCGAGAGCTAAGAGATATAAGCACTGATATCGTTAAAAACACCGGGGGCCCTATTTTAACGATCTAATCGCATGGCGTGAAGCGCCTGGCGCAGGTACGTTTAGGGCATGTCCAAATCCACTTTTGCTAGTTTGACGGCAGAAAAAAGGGTCCGTGCGCCAGTAATCTTTCGCATGTTTGTGTGCTGCTACGCTTACCAGTGTGTGTAATAAGCATAGTGTGCGCATGCTGTGCACGAGCCTAGGCACATTTTACTAATGCCCTATTAAAATAACAATGAAATGCTGCGTTATTGACTTTTGACCAGGTTTTTCTTGGTCAATGGCGCAATCACTTCCCGCTGCTGGAAATTGACAACTGCGTCGGTCTTAAACTAGCAAAGACACTTGCGTCGGGCTTTGCGCTGCGCCGGGTGCGAGATAGGACCCTCGAAGTACTTCATCTTCCTTTTTTATGTATTTATGGCATGCATCAATGGAAGCGTCCAGTTCACAAAGAAAAAGCATGAAAATATATGGGTATTAGGGCTGGGTACCGAATTCAATACTTTTTAGGCACAGACCGAATTGCCTCCAAAGTACTCAAGTATCGAGTTTCGAAAAACATGCCTTGTCATTCAATACCCAATTTTAATACCTAAGGAGTGCAACGTAGGAAAGCTTTTTTGCACACCTCTTTTGTCGGGCAGGTGCGTAGGATATGATCAAAAGTAGCAGATCAGAAGCTTAGAGAAAGTCCCGCACACTGACCATTACGCAAGCAATAATTTATTTATCTTAGACCTTCATCAGGTAAATTCACACATTCACCTCAACCATAGCCTTAAATAGTTTGGTTGACTGACCAGGACCAATCAGGTCCGGCTCTTGAATGACGTAATTCATTCACAAAGTGGCACTCCCATCACGGACTGTGAACAGGAAAAGTCAGAAAAAATCCCACTCAGTACATTTAAAAACAATTGATATTCAGACCATTTATGTTATAGGCTCATAATCAATACATTGTCATTAGCCCAATATTTTTCTACACTTAATCAGAGAGGACACAGTCCATTAAAAAGTGGATCATTACATTGGTTAAATTACATTGTAGCAGTCCATATGCACCTGTACAATGAACAGTTCCTGAGGATAACCTAATAAGGAAAGAAGATCTACCAAGATCTAATAATGTTTGTGATTGGCTGTTTAGCGTTACACGTCAGGCAAGCAGGAAAAACTCTCTGTTACGCAGATAGACGGGCTTACGTGGTAGCAACTGAAAAATAAATCAAAGGATTTGTGCTGTATCGGTATCGGTATCAAAGTCACGGTATTGGTATCGGTACCGGTATGGAAAATATTTGAGCGATACCCAGCCCTAATAGGTATTTAGTCGTTTTTGGGGCTATACCTTAGGCTCTACTCCCTACATTTATTTTCAGTAATCCTAACAAGAACAAGGAGAAAAAGAAAAATGTAAGACCTTTCTTTCCAGCAAAGTAGCACTTTCCCAATGAAGAAATATAGAAGCCAAACTCCATCTGTCACAATCTCCTTTGAGTGACGTTTCCTGCAGGCTTCGTTTGTCTAATTTTAAAAGATCGATCGAACAACATTAAAAAGTAAAGTCTTTAGTGCCTTGCTCAAAGGCAGTCTGGCGCAGCAGATTTATTATCCGTTACCCAGCAGACACTGAGTCTCGGCTGTGGTACATTACTCCCATCAATGTTAAAGTTTGAAGGAGAAATCTTTTTCTTTCTGCAGCTGTGACTGCCTTAGGGCCAAACTGCTGGCCCAGCTTGTGTTTAGTGTGAAGTTTAGAGAATGACAAGAGACAGACTGGTCGATAGAGGGAGAGAGAGAGAGAGAGAAAGGGGGAGAGATATTCAATAAATGTGTGTCTAGAAATAAGTCTTAGAGAGGGGAATTAGTCTTGAAGTTCAGAAGTATAAATGGAGTCAGTACGTGGCACATATTTGTGTTGATCAGATCCAAATCTCAACAGGAAACCATTCTTAAATTCCAAAAGGTACCGACAAAATGGTCAAGAGGTAGTATGAGCATTTTTCTAAAGAGGTATCATGGGAAATATAATCCTATATTTGGGCTAATACCGTACAGTACACGGGCTGTTTTACATGTCTGAACAAATGACAGAAGCTTGTTGTTTTTTTCTGTTCAGGGCAGTCTCAGATCTGCATGAGGCAGTGGCCCCAACTGGTAGATAACAAATGAATATCTGTTACTTGGAAAACCTCATTTAAAGTGGACTCATCTTGACTTCTTGGACCAACATGTCTTCTTCCTCCTCTTCTTGTGCCTCTTCTTGTCCCTCTTTGGACGGTTGAGATGGTAAAATAATGAGAAAAAAAAGAAGAACTGCTGTAGATGGCTACGAGACTTTTGTTTTAGAGTCCACCTGCATTTCTCTCTGAAGTTTAGATACCAACCAACAGAATTTCAAGTGGAGCCTGAGGGAGGCATCAGCAATTCTAAATAGGGGAAAGTATATATATATATATATATATATATATATATATATATATATATACAGGATGCGATTTTCCTTGGGGGATGTGTGTGATTTCCCCCTTTCTGGTCTATATGTCCCTGCCTCTGCTGAATTATTTTCATCCCCAGTGGAGATAAAATGTATCCCCCCCTCAAAGTGATCAATCCTACTTCACCAATAGACCATATATTATATACCTAAAATAGAAGTATTTTTAACTAAGTAAAGCACTGTAACGTGAACACATGTCCATCGAACGATTAAGTCCGAGCAACAGTTGCTGGTTGTATTTAGAGGCTACAGAGCTCCGGGACGCCGGCTACCAGCAGCAGTTGTTTAGCTGCCAATAGGTGACTGTAAGCTGGCTACAGGCACCGCCAGATGATGGTCCTTTCAGGGTCCGTGGTAGTGGAGTTTAGCCAGAAAAAATTAGCGTCATGCGGCAATGACAGTAAAGTTTAGGCACCAAAATGGATAGTTAAAATATTGTGTGTGTATATATATATATATATATATATATATATATATATATATATATATATATATATATATATATATAAGCAAAAAGAATAGGTTAGAAAAAGATCAACCTAATTTTCTGTAACATAAATATATGTAGTTTTTTTTCTTTTTTATACTTTGATTGACCCAATCCCCAGGTTGAGAATCAGAGCATCTCAATTGCATATCAGAGCCCAGAAAGCAGTTGCATTCTTTCTTTAAAATCTTCCCAAGGGCAGCTTTTCAGTCTACTTCACATTTGTAATATACTCTTCATTATTTAAAATGTGTTCAGATGTGTGGGAATGAGGCATGAGCGATGAATACAAAACAAAAAGACGACGATCATCACTGACAGGAAGAAGCTTGAATTGTAAAACATCAGGAGCTCGCAGCAGAGTTCCATTAACACAGGATGCCTGAGATTTGGGGAAAACATAAAAGAAGAAAGATGAGAGGACAACAGCTTGTGTCCTTCACAGGAGCAGAGAAAGCCATGAGCACAGGGATTATTTTCCACAACAATAACTCACAGTTATACAGCCAAGAACGACTCAAGAATGAAGACTGATAGAGGCAGGAGAGGTTCAATGCCTTCCTCGAGGACATATGTTTGAACCTCTTACTTTTCAGCTGAGACATTTTAGTTTGTCTGCACCCATTTTATTACCCAAGGCTGAAAAAAAATAACTAAACCTTTGAATGACAGTAGATTTATTTGCACATCTTCTATCCATACTACCCCGTGGGGGGGGGGGGGGGGGGGGGGGGGTCAGGATGTCCTTGGTGTTTTTGATCCATGAAAATCAGAACAAAAGTTTGTTTCAATAGGTTCAGCAAAATATTAGCAAATTTATTTTACTTGTTTAAGGAAAATCTGACTTTAAGGACTCAAAAATAGACATTAATCATGATACAAGATGGAGATAGTTTCCAGTGTAAATATGGAGGTGCATGAAACTCCACAACTGAATTGGCTTATTGCTTTTTTCGAACTATTCATCACAGGCATGCATGATGATCACCAAAAGGTTGAAAACTGTTCATTAGCAGTCATGTTTATGATAATATATATATATATATATATATATATATATATATCTTCCTCTATGAAATGTTTTTAAAGTAAAAAATGCTTCATAGGAACATTGAGAACCCTTAAAAGAACCCTAAATCCCCCCCCCCCCCTCCCCCCCACATTTCTGTGTGAAATATATGGAGAGAGATAAAGACTCAGAGAGAGGTGGACTGAATATAAATTAGAGTGACAAACAGATTGAAGGACTGGAAATAAAAAGGAGCGTGGGGGTGGGTGGGGGGGGTGGTGTGTTGGTTGGGCATGGCTTTGGCAGTGCCGGTGTTTTAGCGTTGATCTCCCTAGCAACAGAGCCGTCGTGCATGATCAGCAGCCCGCCGACCGAGCGCCGCGGATACAAATGTGAACCGAAAGGACCAAATTCTCAACACCAGATCTCTCGCTACAGGGACTATTTTTAGCTCCACAGGGAAGGTTATCATGCTAGTCATGGTGGAGGAGATTATGGATGATGATGAAGATGATGGCGAGGAGGGAAAGTGGTGCAGTCAGTAGCAGCCTTAACGCTAGCTAGCAGATATTTAAAACAAGAGAAAAAGGGTGATGTCAGTGGTACTCTGGATCCAGCTGAAAGTAGGGCAGTCTGAACAGGAGGGGGGAGGGAGGGAGAAACACAGGGGGGAGGCGGGGTTGACCTACATACAGCTGTGCGACCTAAGGGGTGTGTGTGTGTGTGTGTGTGTGTGTGTGTGTGTGTGTGTGTGTGTGTGTGTGTGTGTGTGTGTGTGTGGGTAGTATGAAAGAGACAACACAGCCTCATCAAGTGGTTGGCTAAAAGAAATCGAAGAGGAGCGAGAAGGTGGAGGAGGGGGGGTGACAGATAAGAGGAGTAAAAGGATAAAAGGAGGGCAAGATGAAACTGGGGAGGACGAGGGAGTAAAGGAGAAACTTGCAGGAGAGGAGAGGAGAGAGGAGAGAAGGAAAGAGAAAGTGAAAGAAAAAGAGAGAAAAAGAGGAATAAGAGAGAAGGGCAGTTACAGAGAAAAAAGCTCAGCATGACACATTCAGAGGATTGTGTGTGTGTGTGTGTGTGTGTGTGTGTGTGTGTGTGTGTGTGTGTGTGTGTGTGTGTGTGTGTGTGTGTGTGTGTGTGTGTGTGTGTGTGTGTGTGTGTGCACTGCTGACAAGGCTCATGAATACATGAGACTCCCACACTCCCCATCTGCTGTGGGTAATCACACAGTCGCAGTGTTTCTCTGCCGCAGTCGAGATACGACCCATCATCCTGATCAAAGATGGAGAGAGAAAGAAAGAGTGGGGGTGAAGAAATTTAAAGATGGATAACATGGAGACATGTCAACATTTGTATTATTCATCTATCTGTTACAGTAATGACATTTTGGTTACCTCCTTTAAGTAAATGTTCAGTCTAATATGTCGTTGGTCCACGTACACATCCTCTAGAGCGTGTTCTGATCTGACGCCCTTATCGACAGGATGACATATTGTGTCTGTGCCTTTAAAAACCGCTACAAATCACAGTTTTCTGATGTGACAACGCTGTGGTTAAGATTTGTTTAGGTTTACGCCACCTTCACACTGGCACTTGAAATCAGCTCCAATACGCAACGCACCCCCAGTGGACGTCGTAGTACTCCGTTGAAAGCGCCGGAAGCGAGTAGAAAAAAATGGCAGAGAGACTAGACTAGAACGACTCATTCTGTCCAAGGGGGTAAGCTTCCCCCCGGACCGCGAATCTCCTATGGCGCCATTTTGATGCTACAAAGCGATCACCCGACGTTAGCATTCCATTGACTGCCATTCATTTTGACGTCACTTTGACAGCGAATAACTTTACATCTGAAGCGTTTAAAGACTATTTGTCCATTGTTTATTTCTAAAGAAACACGACAATGTATAAAAGGCTCCATTACCTTGTACCTCACGTTATGGCTCCGCAGCAGACGTTTTTGTAAAAATAGGCTAACGATTGTGTCATAGCCACGCGACTTACTGTCGCACAGTAGAGGAATTACCGTGTAGTACCTTCTTATATACTGTCTATGTATAGTACAGGAGAAGCGTGCAGGCAGTTTGGACTTACATTAGCTGTTTAAGTTTAATTACTAATGTTAACTAGCATTTTAGTTAGCAATAATTAGCCTGTGCCTATGTTATCTCCTTACATATACCTACGCTGTCCGTCTCTGCAAGATTGGGAATGATTGAGATTCCTCTTGGCACAGCTACCAGAAGACTTACAACTTTCAGACACGTTGCTCACGTCACATTTATGTCGTCTCTCTCAGTTGGAGGCTGCGCAGTAACGCTCAGCACTCACCGGAAAACTGCTTCTTAGGGCCTTCATTGGTCTCCGTCCAGAGCAACAGGATCTGTTGGTCCATTCTTATATATAGTCTATGATTCTGTCAGTGTCCGGATGTCCAATTAGCCTTTCGCCGAGCCCCACCCCCCTTAGTTACTGTTGCTACGTCCGACAAACAAATGGTCAAACATGACCAGCGCTACAGATTGCAATGACGGGAAGAGGTATACCCGTGCGTGTCAGTGACCTTTTTTGGAGCAATACCTCCCTGATATCCTCCAGATCGAGGAAAAAGGGGTTACAGTATGCAGTGGAGGGATATATTCAAAATATAAAAATACGCAATGAAGGAGACACGACTACTATCGAGGCTAATGCTTACCGGTCTCAAGCGAAATCTGAGAAACCCCATGAGCTGTACCTCAAATGCGGGATTGGGGAACTCGGGTAGGTTTTCCATTCATAAAATGCTACATGAAAGATAAGAACAAAATTATTTAAAGTTGCTTGTTGGGGCGCTATGTTCGACTTTGTTGTAAACTGACGAAAAATAAAGTTGGGGAGCTCAAAGACCCAACACAACAGTGTTAGCGTTAGCTAGCATGTTAACTAATGTTGGCTAAAGCTAAAGGGCTCGTTAAACTTAGCTTAGAGAGTAGGTTAACATTCTGGCAATGATATCCATAGTAATCATAACTTTGGTCCAATTTGTGTTCTTGCCTCTAGTTAGTAGATCTAGACAACATTATGCTTCGTAATGTTCGACACATTTAACTGGGAGTGGGGCCGTCAACACTGTTTTATCCATTGTAGGCACCGCTCACGTTGTGTTTTCGGCTTTGGGAATGGAAAGAACACAACTCCTCCAGACAATCTCTCGGGGTATCTAGTGTCCGATTTACAAACGCCGTGGGCGCACCGCTTCACCATTTTGCCTGGAATCAATGTTTGTCGGACATGCTCACATAGTAACGGTTGCTATGATGTGTGATTGGAAAATGGCCGTTTTGGGGGAGGGGCCGGCGAGACGTCAATTCTCTATGACCTCTCATCTGAGGGCTATAGAGATATAAACAGAAAGGCTGCTGCATGGAGAAAAGTTGCCCATGATGTTGATATATCAGGTCGGTTAAATGTGATATAGCGGTATAATGTCAATAGTTCGATGTCTGTTGCATTTTAATTGTATTAACTGCCCTAATAATGTTAGGAAATCTTGAAAATTAAAAAATGACATGGCAACATATCGTTATGAAATCATTATTTATTTTATTAAAAGTTAAGAATTTAGATTTGTTTATCAGTACCATAGCAATGCTAACTTCTCCTCGGATTGTCGGATAGGAACCGCCCGTTGCCTGTTCAACTTTTTTAACGCATCCGGATGACCAACGGACCAGATTTTTTCCTCACTGCACTCGTTCGCATGCGGTCTGCGAATCTCCATAGAAAATGAATGACTACCGGTCGTTTCGCAGCCGTATCTACTGTGCCAATGTGAAGGCGGTGTTAGGCGTCTTGGTTGGTGTCATACAATAATAAAAACGTGGTTAAGGTTCGGAAACAATCATGGTCAGACTGTTGGTTGGAAACGACCTGCAGTCTTCTGTGTGCATGTTTATGTTTTGCTGTCATTGTTCTTGGGAGGACAGTTTCTTAAATGGCTTGTGACTCGTCCTCACAGAGCGAGTTGCAATATCCACTCAATACAGTACTTGGTGTCTAGGGTCAGATGCATAAAACTCAGAGATGTGCACTGCACACACGTTCTTTTCGTCAAATGTGTAATGCTGCGTGTACTCATGGTTCTTATGGTTCTCTCATCTTGACGATTGCGAGGTAAACCGTAGAAATGCAGTGTTCATGCCACAAAGTACCAGGAATGTGTGCTTGCAAGTATTTCATTGGCCAAAGCAGCACCTTGCCAGATGGCGTTGTGTTGCATGGCAGCAAGAGATGATCCTGATTCAAGTTTTTTGCTGATAATCCTGCGTTGTTCTACTGCATATCTATGCGTTGGCACTCACGCTGCATCAACAGACCAGGTCTATTTAAATGAATGAGAGGGCTGCGTTCTTTCACTCAGGGCTTAAGTCGGTCTGAACTGATTTAGGAGTGGATAAGTTGTTCTTGCCAAGTGTTAGATGATAACATTGATTGTCAGTGTTGGGAAGGATACTTTCAAAACGTATTCCGTTATAGAATATGGAATACATGCCCAAAAATGTAATTTGTAACGTAATCCGTTACGTTACGCAATCTGAGTAACGTATTCTGAATACTTGGATTACTTCCACATTGAATTCCATTTTATAAGTGTAGGAATGCGGCCATCACATGCAGCTTACTAAACATGCCTATTCTGTTGTGTTCTTCTGTTCTAACTGGCTGAATGTGTACCTGAACAAGCAGATAGATTTTTGTATTTGTAGTCCCGAACTGCTACACTACAACTACAAAAATCTAACCGCAGTCTCAGCTATCATAAGCTAATTTTAGCTAACGTTAGCTAGCATGTCAAATGGGACTAGTCAGTCTTTTAATGGCTCTGGGGCTAGTAAATCAGAACATAGGAGAATGTAAAATTGCACGTCAACTATAAAATAGCAAGGTGACCAGTAAAACTACAGCAGACGACTACGCTTGGCTAATAAAAAAAACGTACTTTAAGATGCTTCTTCAGGTTGGAGGTGGAGTCTTTGGACGCTGAAAGGAAGTTGGTTGCTGGCAAGCAGAGGTTGCACTTCAGTTATATTGCGTTCTCCCTGTTCTTTCTTTAATGTGAAATACTGTTTGAATTTACAAGATAGAAACGCATTCCTCCCCGGGCTCTGTTGTGCCGGTTCTGGCTCCATCTCTACCTCTATCAGTGATCACGCAAATAGCTAATTTTTTTCGTTTTCATATTGGGGCTTTTGGGAAATGCATGGAGTTGCCTTCATTTATTCAGAGAGTGAATAAACTCGTGAAATAGAAGTATCGTCATGTAATCCATTGATTTCAACAATGTAACTGTATTCTAAATACCAACTATTTAAATTGTAACGCCGGTACATGTATTCCGTTACTCCCCAACGCTGTTGATCATGAGAGTAAATATGAAACTAGAGTCAGCAGCCAATTAGTCTATATCAAAGTTGTTCCACTTCTGGGATTGCTGCGTATGTCCGTAAATTCTGCCGTATGTCCCCCTTTTCCATGGGATGTCGGTTACCTTTGGCTTTCTTTGTGTTGGATTTTTGAAACTATGGTGAACTGCTCCTCAGATCTCTGCAGGGTAAATCCAGACAGCTAGCTAGACTATCTGTCCAATCTGAGTTTTCTGTTGCACGACTAAAACAACCTTTGAACGTACCCATGTTCCACCAAAACAAGTTCCTTCCCGAGGCTATTTTGCAGAGGCACCGTGGCTCCGTCTGGCGCTTAGCGCCGCCCAAGACGATTGTGATTGATTTAAAGAAATGCCAATAAACCAGAGCACGTTTTTCCCGGAAGGCTGTGTGGACTAGCCAGACCTTCCTCCGCGGCACTGTGGAGGAAGGTCTGGCAATGCGAGACTAGCAGCTGGTTGACTTAACTTAGCAACAAAAAAACTGAAACGGCTGGCCTAGCTCTGTCCAAAGGAATTAAAAAAAAAAAAAAAAAAAAAAAAAAAAAAAAAAAAAAACCTACCAGCACCTCTAAAACTCAGTAATATATATCTTGTTTGTTTAATCTGTATAAAAACCTGTGACAGGTGAGAGATGGTGGACCCAAATGCAGAGGGAGACGGCAGGCAGGAGATGGTGTCAGCGCAATGATTTTTTAATAAAGCAAAAAACGGCAGAACAAAGGCTTGGGAAATCCACAGGACAGAACACAGAGAGATACACAGGCAGCACGAAGGAAACAAAATGATCTGACACAAGACAAAGGGAACACGGGGGTTAAATACAAGAGGTAATGAACAAATGAGGGACAGGTGGTACAACAGGTGAAGCACATTAGGGCGGGGCAGGACAATCAACAAAGGCGGGATACAAAGTAAAGCTAGACATGACAGGACAGAAAACAGACTATCAAAATAAAACAGGAAGCAGAACATAAACAGGGAAATACACAACTAAATACACAGACCACAGTACACAGGACAGATCAACACAACAGGGAACAGAAAAATCCAGAATAAATATGCAAACACAGGAAACATACAGAAATAACTAAACCAGGCAACAGAAATGAACAAAAACACAAGACAAGATACCAAAACCATAACAAAAACCAGTCTAAAAACAAATGTGGGACAATTTCTTGGTACCTGCTATTTTGTATCCACAGAAAACAAAGCAGATTGAGAGGTCCATAACTGGATTCTGGTGCTAGACTTTGAGATCAGTGATGATGGGAGAACATATTTCTGTCTCTCTCTCGTCATTACCTCGTCTTTCATTGTCCTGTCATAGCGGTCGTGAAATATAAATATGGAAGCTTGCATGGTAATCAGAGAGACAGGCGCTTTTTGGCAGGAAGTAGTAGATCACGGCCTCTTTAACTATATATATGACGGGGACGATGAGAAGGAGTAAATGACAGCCGTTTCATGAATGAGAAAGAAGATATGCACGTTAGAGAGAAGACAACTCTGTGACACTCTTGTCAAAGTCATCGTTTCATTTGGTCCCTGAGACAAACATGTATTCCCTTTGAGAAGTCGGAGACAAATAAGAAAGACGAGGACAGAAGAGTTCAGTCTAGCTCAGTCAAAAGGGAACTCCCAAAGTTTACAGCTTCCCAGACAAGATAAATTGAAAAGTCTGTGTTTATATGCGTCTGGGGTACAAGACGCATAAGGGGTACAAGTAATATCTCATCCTAGTAGATAAAATACTATTATTATTGTTATGTTTTTATTTAATTATATGTTTTTGTAAGGGACCGTGAGCATGTTAAAAAAAGATAATGTGATATTTGATCATTCTAAAGTTATCTGAAAGCCAACTTAAATAAACAGTTTGGTATTTTGGGGAAATACGCTTATTTGGTTTGTACATCTGCATATCCTCTGGCATGTGGCAGTTAAAACATGAAGAACTACACAAACAGGAAAAGACAGGAAATACTAAATTATGCACAGCATCACTTATCACACCATATCAACAATACGAAAAGAATTAAGGGGGGAAAAAAAACAAGGAAAACACAAAAACTAATATAATGCAAAATTTTTATTTTGTGTTAATTCTTAGTGTTTTAGTGCCATTTGGCAATGCACATGCAATGTTGCAGTAGAATGTTGAAGAACTATTTTATGTAAAAAGGTTTTCTGCATCTGTACTGTAGTCCCTGGACAGATTACAGTTACATACCAGACATTATCAGCTCCAGTTTTTTTTTTTTTTAGCAAACTAAAAGGACCATAAAGAGGATTATTTGCATCAATATCTTGAAACAGACAAAAAGCAGATCTCTTATAACCTGTGTGTTGTTTAAAATAAAAACCGAGTCCGTGTTTGTCTCCCTGTTAGTCACAGCAAGACAATAGTGGGTCAAATGTGAGTCAAAGTTCAGCCTCTTTTGGGACTTGTGTATGAACCAGGTAACCAAATTCTGAAAGTCAAAATTTTTTGAAATTTTATTCTCAGTTTGTTGCATCACAGATAAAATGTTTGTGTCTCTGTTTTTGCTACTTGACAAACAGAAGATGTGAACTTGCTGTCTGACTAATGCTGCTTTCTTGCTTTTTTCTCCCCCCTCCTTTTTTTCCTTATGTCTGTCTTTTCTTCAACAATGTAATCTTTTTCCTAAATTTGTCCCTTTTCTTTCCCCGTTTGTCCTTTCTACCATCTCTCTTCTCCTTTTGTATCACTGACTCCCCATTTGCCTTTTTTTCCCCGTGTCTTTGTTTTTCTCCTTTTGGATTTGCTCGACTGGCTTTTCTCCTTCTCTCACCTTGTGGATCACCTCTTTTAAATGTCACTCCACCCCTGGCTCTTCCTCCCTTCCTCCTCCTCCTCCTCCTCCTCCTCCTTCTTTTTCCTCCTCTTGGATTCTTATTCAAATCCTCAAACTGTCTTGTACTGTCTGTTACTCTCTTTACCCTCCTCTTTTTCTTTTGACTTCTCTTTCTCTCTCCATTTGATCCTCTGTTTCTAATCTTCCTTGTCTCATTCTCCTAAATATCCTTTATTCTTCTCTTACTTTACATTTTTAATCTCCCACCTCTTTCTTCTTAATTTCGCCACATCTTCTCTCTCCCCGTTTTTCCAACCTCTTCAAACTCTTCTCCTCCTCTCTACACTTTTTCCTTCTTCACCCCCCCCCCCCCCCCCCCCCCCCATCCTCCAACACCCAGCAGTAAGTACCGGCCTTCATCGGAGCAGCACAATGATAATTTCTCGCTGTCCACCATCGCTGAGGGCTCCCACCCAAATGTAAGGAAACTGTGCGACACCCCTCCTAACGTCCCTCATGCCCGTGCATTGGCTTACTATGATAACATTATCTGTCAGGTAACGTGGTTCTCGCCTCTCTCTCTCACCCCTTTTTTCTGCATCTCCCCCGCAAACCCCTGCCCGGGCCCCCTGACTCCCTCCCCGTCCCCTAATGCATGGGCATGAGTATGCTCAGATACTCCGAGGTGTGCAACGCTAAGGAGGGGGATGGGCGGGGTCCAAGTGCGAGGAGGGTGGCGGGAGTTTTCACAACTGGCAAATACGAATCAGACGGGATGAGAAAAAATCGCCGTAGGATGTACAGAAGCACACATATTTTAGTCACGACCGTCATGCATTTTAATTGATTTATGGATACCGTTACATTAACATTCTACTCAACTCATAGAACTTTTTCAATCCACGGATCTTTATATATTTATACATAGAACCAATTAGTGCGTGTTTGGCCAATTTACAACAAATGACTCACACTAGAATGTAGATGAAATATAAAAAAGCACAGGCGCAAGCAGAGACTGAGCTCTGTGCAGCATGTCGCCATGGCAAAGCGATGGCCACATAGTTTCATTGTGTTTATTGATTTAGTTCTTCTGGTTTATAGCTTATTGATCTCATTTTGAAGGTGACAGCAACACCCCCCCCCCCCCCCCCCACACACACACACACACACACACACACACAATGAATGTCTGTAAAATCTTATCTAGTTATTTTAGACATGTTACACAACACCGCACTAATTTATTTTGACTGAACAGTGTCCAAGAAAAGCTTAATTGCATGCTGACAAAGAGAAGATGAAGCACAAATCAGCTCAGTGGGTGAATCAGGGCACCAACACAGCCAAGGTTAGAGGTTAAATTCCCCCTGAAACCATGCAGACTGAACATTTATGGACAGCTCTCACAGTGCCGACAGAAAGCCGCCGTGGCTTTAACTTGACCCCTTGACGAGAAAACTCCCACAATCCTTTGCTGTGACCCCTCCCCCAACCCTGTCTCTGTCTAACCTGATGTCTCTCTAATCACCTCTTGCATCGGTGTGTCACGGCATCCCGGCTATGTCGCTAGCATGCGCCACCCGGTGGCCATGTCAGCCAATGCAGCTCTGCTTCGCTATCTGTTTACAAATCTGTACTTATAACGAAATGTCTGCTTTACTTGTTTATCCTGAAAATGGGTGGGGTGAGTAGGGGGGTCAAAAGTGTTTTGTTGTTTTCTGGGGGGGAGGCGGGGGAAGGACTGGTGTCACAAACAGGTAAGCTAAATGTGTGGGGTATTTGTGAGAAATGGTAGGGGTTATCAGGATAAACATCTGAGATGCAACGCCCTGCGGCTGCCTGCAGGTGGCAGCAGACAGCCGACAGGTGCCTCACTAACTGAAGCATGGGTAGCTATTAGCGGCAATGCTAACGTTGTAGCAGCATGGGTAGTTTAAGTGCTGCAACAGTGGTAGAGTTTGATTTGTTTAGACTTTTTAAAGATGTGGTACCACCCTCTAACAACTCAATCAGTAGTTTTGTTCACTTGTGAACTTTAGTCGTTACTCTATAACTCTGATTTCTTTTCCGCTAGCTCAACAGTTTTAGAAATCTCATTTCTTTAGAGGCAAGTGTCTCACCCACTCATTTTAACCACAACCTAATACCATTTTCACTACCCTGACCGACAAGAAATCGCAAAACGGTAACAAAAAAACATCCATCATCACCTCCAAACAATATCTCTAAAATGTCAACTTCCTAACTCAACACCACCTACATTTCATAACCCCCCAAATCCCCCACTCATCCTCTGGATTGAATAGTAATTGTAAATACTTTAAATGGTTTGTTTTAGCACACTTAAAGGTAGTTTAACACTAGGATGCACATGCAGACGCCAAGTCAATACATATTCACGGTGCCAGTTTCATGCTATTCCACCGATTGACAGTTGGTGGCAGTAATGTGTCAAGAAATGTAGCAATGAATCATCGGAAAAGGCAAGGAAGACAACTGCAATCTAGCAAACATGGATGTAAACAATGAAGGTTACGATTAATATGAATGACAATCAGATTGTCAAATGTTTTATGAGGAAGGACATGCAGCGTGTTTGTTAGGCATCACGGATATGCTTAGTATGTTTAATGAGAATGCAAATGTAATTTTGTTTACACGAAAACTGCACAGGCTACCTTTAAGTTACAAACAGGGTTGGGTTCTGTTGCGAGGTTCAATTTGGATCTGGTTTCAATTTGGCAAAATTAGCTAAACTGCGAGGCTAAAATAGTCTGTCAAATCTTTTACCTTATCTTGCTATTTTATGTTAACAAAAAGTAATATACAGATATTATTCACATAACTGTAGGCCTATTCTTTTTTTGGTACTATATAAGCCGTAAGCTAACTGATTAACATTAATTCGGTAACTTTTTAAAATATCCAAGTGAAATTTGCCTTTTGTCTACTTTATTTGCCGATTTCTATACTCAAAACAAAGATTGTTTGCAAAAGAGAAAGAAGCATCACTCTGTTGCACCATTCTGCAATCTATTTGCAGTCCAACAAGATTAACAGAGTGGTGAGTTTCCTCTTGTCAAACGATTTCTTCCCATCAATTTCAGTAGTCTGAATCTTCTAGTTTGCTAATATTTATAGTCTTATAGAGCTGAATCTGGACCTCCAACATCTGGAGAAAGTAGCCCGTGAAAAATAAGGTGTGTACAAGTTAGTTGATCAATCTGAAGTGTTTGATTTAGCTATTTATAACTTTAGTTACTACTTTCAAATGTTGAAAGCTGAATCTAAATAGATTAGACAAGGGATTCTGATTAAATAAGCGGATTGGATACGTGATTCAGATTCAGTCAAATTGTATCAAAGGGGTCAGCCCTATGTTCCCACAGCCCAATGGTTCCACAGTCCTATGTTCCCACATTTCTAAGATTTTTCTTAAAATTAGGCCCTATGTTAGGGTTAGGGTTCTAAATGTGGTAACATAGGGCCTAATTTTGAAAAGAAATCTTAGAAATGTGGGAACATAGGGCTGTGGGAACATAGGCACGCTCCAGTATCGAACCCCAACCCTAGTGACAAATGAGTCAAGTCAGTTAAAGTAAAGTCATAAAAAAACATGAACTTGGTGTAAGCTCTGTGACTGACAACCTCTCTTGGCATTATCTGCAGGGTCCAGATGAAGCACACTCTGCCCTCCACTCTGTCCATCCATTTAGCCTAAAACAAACAAACAGATTTCCAACTACTATTCAGCCCAGGGTTATCCTCTAATACATGTTCCAACCACGTACAAAACTCACATAGACATGTACGTTAGGCTTCCCCAAACCAAAACCCATACCAACTCACCAATTTCCCCTAAAGCACACCCACTAATAAATCAAATAACCTCAATTCCCTTCCAAACTAATAGCCCGGTGTCTGTGACACTGACACTGGAGACACCTCACCCGAAATATCCAAACCTGTATTACATGCGGGCTCATACAGAATAAGAGCCAGGCAGCACCAGAGAGTCTGTGTCTACCTCAGAGATACTGTAGCCAGCTGGGAGTATCGGCTGGCATCTGAAAGGAAGTTTCTCCTACGATTGCTCTCTGTCTCCAGCACTCGATCTCTCTCTCTCTGTCTATTTTATCTGTCTCGTTTCTATCTCTTCCTGTCTGCCTCCTCCTTCTCTCTCCATCTCTCTGGCTACTTTATCTCTCTGTATCGTCTCCCACTCATCTAATTTCTTTCTGTCCACTTCGATCCGTCTCTCCTCTTCCTCCCTCTTCCTCTGTCCGTCTCTGCTGTCTCTCTCTGAGGATGCCTTGTATGGTTTCGAGGAGTATAACCCTTTGCCCCATCCCCCTCCCCTCAGAAAACCATGAGCAGATACACCTGGGAGTGTAAGACCAAAGAGGATTCCGACTGTGAGGTAAGACCAAATCCCGAAATGTCAGAAAGTCCCGCCCCCGTCTCTCACCCTCCCAAACAGCTCTCTCATTGTTACTGTGGCCGTGTCAATCACCCTCTCTCAACTCTCAGTGGATCAATCTGAGTCTTACCCCCTCCCACCAAAAAAAAAAAAAAAAACTATATCGTCAGTCAGGAAGGCATGACACGAGACAGATCCACACACATCATGTCACCTGTTAGAACTGAAGACTTAACTCATTAAGTTAAGTTCACACTACCGACTTTCAAAGCTGTCAGATTTCTGTGCTGTTCACACAACAGGGCTAAAGTCGTGTAGTGTGATCTAGGAATTACTTCTCTAGTCTTATGAAATCAGGTTCCCCAGCGCTCTCTGGCAGACTTCAAGAAAATGTATAACAATTTTAATGTTCAAAAGGATGGAAACAAATAATAACATGGATTATATTCTCAGAAAAGTATCAATTTATGTTTTATTTTATATATATATATATATATATATATATATATATATATATATATATATATATATATATATATATATACATATATATATATTATTTTTTATTTTTATTTTTTTGCAATGCAACCCCCAAAAGGACAGAGTTACATGTAAGCCCCTGAAGAGCTAAAACCATGAACATTGTGTGAAATCGCCCTTTAACACACATTAGGGATGCAGAGCCTGAGGTAAAATCCAAACCCAATCACAAACAAATCTAGATCTTGTTAGGTCCTTGTTACACGTCCAGACAGATACACGCGCACACACACACACACATACACACACACACACGCACACAAGCACACAAAAGGATGCATATTACAGATAAATTTAACCATACACAAACACTGAAAGATGGCCATGTAAGAAAAACAATGCATGCACACAGACATCTTGCATATATAAAGCCAGCACACAAAACACATCAATCGTTTCTGAACAATACAAAAAGCACTTGAGTTTCCCTGCAGTAATAGGATGCTTTGTGTTTCATTCACTGCGGTAGATTGAACCCTCTTGTCCTCAATCTTCCCCCCCCCACAGTAATTCAGCAGAGTCCAGCCACACTGTTTCCTCTGCAGCAAACGCTGAAATGGAATTGTTTCCTGTCAATACTAAATAAATTCAACACAGAAAATGAATTGACGTGGCAGAGCTGGTCGTAATTTTTAAGCGATTTCATTTCCATTGACTGAATTAGCTTTCAGACTGACCGATCAACACTGAATTGACCCTAAAGTCCAAATGCTGTAGGTGTGCAGTAGAACTGTACATTTAAAAATAAGCTAATTGTCCCTTTTATTTAAATATTTTTATATGATCCTTTATGCAGTGAGAACAGAAAGTACTGGGACCATGTAGAGTGACCAAATTTCTTGATGAAAAGTTGTATTTTCTTTTGTCTTTCTTGCCTATCTTTGTTTTCTAATACTGTGCTTTGCCTGCACAGTCAGTCCCACAACGTGGCAGTGCGATCACATTCTTTTCTTTGCATTTTGAAACATAACTTTTAATGTGGGTTTCGTCTGCAGGCAATTAGGATGAGCAGCACTGGTGCCATCGTTGTTTCCAAGCAAACAAAATACTGTTACGGTAGTGGTAATTTAAAAGGACATCACTTTCTTTGCGGCAGAAGACTTTCCAGAGGAACAACCTTCAAGTTGCAGATTATACAGAGGAGAGATTGCAAAGTTTATATGAAAATATGAGATGAATTCTGAACTTTAAAGACAAAAACGACACCTAGACTTTGCATCACTGGCTACGTTTACACACACATACACACACATACATACCAATGCAAATATCTTAATCTGAAGTTTATGCGCCCAAGCGTTAAAAAAAGGATTAAAACTAACAAACACCCAGGTGTGCAGACTCTCAAACAATGTCAATTCTAAACATATTTAATCAGCTGCAGGCTGAGCTGAAGAAAATGACTGATCCAGACACAAACACAAACTCTCAGAACACCTGGCTGCACTTTGAATCCAACCAGAGACAAACACATTTTTTTCTACAAACACCAACGTATGCCCTCACAATTATTTAAAAGTTGCTTCAATCAATAAAACAATCTACACAAAGGGGCTTTCAGTGGGTTAACATAATTGGGAAGGTATTTTCCCATTTGGTATAAATTCCAAAAGCTTCTCTTGTGTCTCTCCTCTCAAATGCAGCAGTGATGATAATTCCGTTTTAGCATTTACATGACAGTTATTTCCTGATGCTGAAGTAGGTCATGAAGCACCTTAAAGCAAACGTACAACCCACTCTTACCCACCCACTAAAAGACAAAAGGAAATTAGGAACTGTCCGTGTGCCTCCATCATCATCATCATTATCATCAGAACCTTGTTTATCTCTGTTCCTACTCCCCCAAAAATTATACCTGCTCTAAAGTCCTCGTGACTCTGTGCCTCCCACCCACTGCTCACTCCCCCTCTCCACCCATGCACAACAATGAAATCCAACAAACAAAAAACATTTTCCAGTTTCACGCTGACGGGAGGACAGAGGGCCCCTATCCCGTAACCATGGAAGTGACGTATCCACACGTCCTGCCCGAAGTTACTATCTAGGCCAACAGCCAGCGGGTAAATGCTCTCACTGCTCTTCCTTTCTAAAAGTGCCATTGAGTTCAAACGCAAACATTTAATCAGGGTGGTTGTAAATGGCACAGGCCTCAGGGTCTGGAATTTGATGTGTGTGTGTGTGTGTGTGTGTGTGTGTGTGTGTGTGTGTGTGTGTGTGTGTGTGTGTGTGTGTGTGTGTGTGTGTGTGTGGCTTGTTTAACTATATTCGTGGGGTCCAAAAACCGGGAGTCGAGTATGCTTGTGGGGTCCTGACAGCCTTGTGGGGCCAAAATGCTGGACCCCACAACTTTAAAGGGCTGTTTGAGTGTTAAGACTTGGTTTTAGGATTAAGGTTAGAATTAGGTTATGGTTAAGGTGAGGGTAAGGGTTAAGGTTAGGCATTTAGTTGTGATGGTTAACGTTAGGGTAAGGGGCTAGGGAATGCATTATGTCAATGACGGGTCCCCACAAAGATAGTGCCACAAACCTGTGTTTTGTGTGTGTGTGTGTGTGTGTGTGTGTGTGTGTGTGTGTGTGTGTGTGTGTGGATGCCTCAGTGCAGCAGCGTCGATGATGCCATGCAATATTAATGGGGATAAGAGGCTGGAAAAAAAACAGAGCTAAAATGGACTCTGCAATCAATTTCTTCTCCCTGACCTTAATTAACTTCAGATTAATTGAATTGAAACCTTTTGAAACATGTCCCCCCCCCCCCCCCCCCCCCAGCGACTGCTTGGTTATGTATGATGGTGGTACCCACAGATAATCAGCCAGAGTGGAGAGTTTATTTGTCTCTTTGATTTTGTTTTGGGACAATAAATGACGAGGAGGAGACAAAGCGTTCTGCATGAGCGATCATTACTGTTCACACGGGGAACTAATGGAAGGGTCTTGCATGTGGATGTGCATGTGCTTCCTGGATTGCCTGAAAGAGGGGGAGTGGGTGGTGGTTGTGTCGCTCATGCAGCTCACCTCGCTGTCTCCTCAACCAAACATGACATGCCCGTCGAGCACGATGAGCAGACAGTGGAGCCTCCAAGCCACTGAAATGGCTGCTACTGAAACTGGGTTTTGCTTGAAGTTGCAATAAGTAGCTGTAGTTTGTTTTTGTTGAATATTTAATGGAATTTTGCGGCATTCTGGCACCCTCTAAAAGACCTGGTTTTAGCCCTTTTTTCTACAAATCGAATATAGTCTACATCAACAAACAATGCTGCTGTCTTTTAGAGAGTTACATTTTCAACCATTCCAGGCATCCATTAGTTCCTGTTCCTTTCTACAGTTTGAAATTCTATTAGCCAACTCTTGAAACTCGCTTGAGTTGAGTCTATCACAGCAAAACATCAAGTTTGAGCTGATGTTTGTTATATTACTGTATCTAAGTTTTACTGTAGGTCATTTTCACAGTGGACATTTTGACTTGTCATAGTAAAAAAGCCCAGGTGTTACTAATAACATTGACGATCGCTCTGTTCTATTAAAGTGTCCCAATAAGCAACGAGCCAACATACTGAATACCAGGACCCTGAAACTGAAGCAGCTAAATGGAATCCAGCCATCATTAATATTAGTAGTAACACCTGTGTTTTTCTCACTTTGACATGTCAAAATATCTTGTGTAAAAAAAAAAAAGAAAAAGGCCTTTATCGTTCGCTGTAATGGAATACAAAACTCAAGCATGTTTCAAGAGTCTGCTTATTGATTCCCACACTGGTACAGAAATTAATGGAAACCAACAGCTACCTGGAATATGAGGAATACAACTGCAAAGTTGTACCTGAAGCGTTCAGAAAAGGTCAGCAAAAATGTAAAAGTATTTGTAGGGAAGGAGCTAAAACTTGCAAACACACCGGTGTGGTTCTTTAAAGCATGAAGGTGGAACATGAAAATTCATCGGAGTGCATGAAGTAAAAGACAACTCCAAAGCTCTGGGATTCTTTAAAAGCACACTGGGCCTTAGTTCATCTTTGTTTTCTCCAACCGAATCACCAGACAAGAACGTCGATGTTGGACGATTCTGCAAAACACAAGATTACGCACAATGACAACAATTTTTATGTCAAATGCTATAGTTTTTTTTTTAGTTCTTAGGTTGTACAATATCTGCACATGGCAACTACGGTAGGGTTAAGGTTAGGGAAAGAACATGGTTATGGTTATGGTATTCTAACTGTATTTTCTGCCCCTACCCCTCCACCGCCACCCCTCCCTGGGCAGGATGATCCTAATTCCCAGAACAAGCTTGAGGACCCGGTGAAGGCCCCGCCCAAGGAGGACGACTCCCTCAACATCCACAACTCTCTGACCCCCAAACACGAGAACCACAAGGTCCTGGGCGAGGAGAACTCCTCGGAGGTAAACTCACTGCAGAACAACATGATGTGAAAACAAAAACAAAACCACCCCCACCACCCAGCAACAACACGACACCGACAAACGCCAAGGTGCCCCGGCAACGGCAGCCCCCGAATCCCCCACTGCTCTCCGTCCGCCCGCTGCCGAGTGCGCCTAACCGGTCAACCAACCAACTAACCAACCAGCCTGTCAACGTACCAGCCAGCCAAACCCAGTCTACAACTGTCTCCAACACGGCAACACTGCCGCCAAGCGGCCCAGGCCGCTGCAAAAAAAAAACGTACAACACCACCACCACCACCACCACCGCCGCCGCCGCCGCCACTGCCCCTGCTGAAAGTAAAACCCCCTCCCACAATCCTCACCCTGCCGCCGCCCTGCAACCCCCCCTTACACTCCCCCTGTTTTGCTGACCCGCCCCCATTGTTGCTGTCACTCTACTCTCCCTTATCTCTCTCACACACACACACACATACATACACTCACACATGCAGACACACACACAGTGAAAAGATGAACACATAAACATGCTTATATGTATACACACACACACACCTTCCCCTGCCTGCATTGGTGTATTTTGTAAAAAGAAATAAATCATACAGAAATTTAAAACGTACGTAATACGTCATTGTAAAAAAAAAAAAAATAGTTAAGATAAAGCTACTGAGAGGTTTTGATGTTTGTCTGACTAATCCAGTGAGTGTGTATAAATATTGGAGAAAACTAAAATTGCTTGGATTGATTTAAAAAGAAGCAACACAATGTGTCTTGGTTTTCATTGATGTGATTTCTAATCCTTTGATGTACTTGTTTTTTGTTTTATTTTGTACTTTTTTGGGACTTCGAACTGAGAATAAACCAACAAGATTCAGACAGTTGTTGAAATAAATCTTTTTAACATGACCACTGTGGATCCTGTGTTTTCCTCAGCGTCTCCCCCTTTTCCTCCCCTGAACTCTAAAACATTCTGCATGGCTTTGAACGCAGCTTCTTAGATATGTGTCATAAATGTGCCTCACTGCTTACACACACACACACACACACACACACACACACACACACACACACACAGACACCCAGGTTCAGGTATATTTTACGTTTTCCACATTATGAAGTCAACATGTACAGATCTCAGAGTAAGATTCTATTACTATTTAAAACTAAAGTAAATCAGAATAGACTTCTTACTATTTAAAACTAAAGTAAATCAGAATAGACTTCCATATGAGCTTGAAAGTTAATTATTGACCTGGAAAATAGCACTAATTTGGCTCTTCTGGAGCTTTCACCCACATCTCACGGCCTTCATCGGCTCAGTTGTCATGGAGATGCAATATTACATAATAACTAAACCGATCTTCATGACAATCGAGCCAACACAATCTGCTGATGAAGGCCAGGAGATGTGGCTGAAAGCTCTGGGGCAAACAAATGAGTGACTTGAATGAATATGGATTTACACATATAAAAAGGATAGTAACTTGCAAATATATCCTTTTGACGAAAATCTTTTATAGTAACTGATGTTTGCGTCATTATTACATGCTCTTACTGTAAGAAATGACCAACTGGGCAAAGCGTGCAACTGCGGTGGGACCCCAAAACCCCGGACTTATTGTGTTCCAACTACACTGATTTAATTTTTTTTTAAATGTTGAGGAATATGCACCACTCAAGCACCATATCAACTGACATGATAGCAGTGGGCCCTGCCTTCATTTTCTAATAATCATTTTCTCATTATTTCAGTTTTCTGCTGACATGTTGCATATTGGTAATATTTTCGTATGGATTAATTGGCCCAAGCAGAGATGAGAAAAGTATTATGCTTTCTGGGTTTTTGAAACCAAAACAGGCAGGAATTTTAAAATTAGAAGGTTTTGACCCTACAAGAGCAATTTGGTATAATACGCCAGAAAGTTACACATACAGCAGGTGACATTGATCCAAACAAATAGAATACAATACAAAAAATGTTCTCACATTACATGGATGTTGGCTACAGAGCGGATGGATGGATATGACACATTCCTTTGGTGTGGGAGACCTGGGTTCAATTCCCACTGCAATCCATCAACCAATGTGTCCCTGAGCAAGACACTTAACCCCTAGTTTCTCCAGACACATGCAATCTCTGACATATATAGCAATTGTAAGTTGCTTTGGATAAAAGCGGCAGCTAAATGCCATGTAATCTAATAGATGGATAGAGAAAAAGAATAACTGGGAGTTCAAAGGTCAGCATGTCTCAATTATGTTCCTCTGTGGTTTAAAAGTCGATGATGTGTCTGAGTTTTTACCGTCTCCAGAGTCGACAGCTGGTCTACTCTTAGAAAGTTGTCCTCTCTGCACACAAATCAAGATGGACACCAGGTACCAGTCTGCTGCTTCTGCATGTTTCCTGCCTCCTGAGACGCTTCCCTGTTTCCAACTGAACCCACTCAGACATGCTCACACTTGCAAATAAAAAACACTTGCACATGCACATATATTAGTATAGTAGTATATGAACTGTGACACATCTTCTGTAGACAAACGCATAACACATTCAAGTGCCTATTAACCCTTGTGTTGTCTTCCCGTCGACCATGCAAGATGCATCTTGCATCTCGGAAGTTCTTTTGTCAATTCTTTTCTTCAAATGCCAAACAATTGAATAACACACCCAAATTCAATGAAAGTAGTGAACTGATCTTGAACACACACACACACACACACACACACACACACACACACACACACACACACACACACACACACACACACACAGCTCTGCTTTAGAGTATTTTGTTCCATTCAGGATGCTGAACTGGCACAATAGAGCACACACACACATATGGACATATAAATGAACTCCTCATATTTATGCCCACACACACACACACACACACACACACACACACACACTTCAGCTCTGCTCTTTAGAGAATTTTGTTCCATTCAGGATGCTGAAATGGCACAATAGAGCACACACACACACACACACACACGCACACACACACACACACACACACACATAGGCCTACATTCATACATGCTCAAAGCATCTGTCAACTTCCCATGCTCACCGCCACCCTCCTTCTCATAGGCCTACACAAACTATACAACTACACAACTCTATATTTGTGAGGACCCTCACTGACGCATTAAATGCATTTACTGGCCCCTTACCCTAAGTAAGTATTTTAGGGAAAATCAACTCTCAAGTCCTTCCAGAGTTTAGATTCTCTGCCCGAGCCCAACTCGAGCCCGAGCCGAGCCCGACCCGAGCCCGACCCGAGCCGAGCCGAGCCCGGCCCGTTATTTTCCGCCACTATCCTCGGGCCGGGCTGGGCCCTTGATCAAGCATTTGTGTTTTTTTTAATCATTACTTCATTAGCTTCAGAAATATTATCTATAGGCCTATAGGCTATATTTAGGCCAAAGTAACAAATGTGTCCAAAAAGTTACACAAGTTGGACTACAGTTACAAAATGTAACGTGTCATGCGCGGAGTCTCCTCTCGCACACATCACACCAGGCCTGCTGAGCTGTATGGTGTAGCTTAAGTGCAACATGGAGCTTGAGGATGTAAAGAAAAACAGGAGAATTACCTCTGAGCAAGTTTGGAGGAAAGTCAGAGGTATGGATCCATTTTAAACAAGTCGCGGGCAGTGACAACATATGTGTCGGCTTTGTTGAGTGCATCAAGTGCGGCACGCTGCTCGCCTATGATAGCAAATAAAACGGGGACTTGATGATGAACAGACACATGAAGCAGGCTCGCCGTGGCTGAGTAGATGATAGTCAGCCTTCAACTTCCTCTTGTGTTACTTCTCCAAGCATGAGGGCGAAGCAAGCCCTCACAGAGAAATGTGATGAGTTCAAACAACTCTGAATTGTGGTTGAGAACGTCAGTTATAACGGCCCACGTATTCAAAAAGTGTTGGGTTGAAATCAGGCTCGGGCTCATAATTCCAGTTAATGTGTCGGGCTTGGCCGGGCTCGGACACAACGTGCACAGGCTCGGGTTGGGTCGGGCTTGATTTTTTGGGCCCGATCTAAGCTCTAAGTCCTTCAAGACAAGTCTTAATCAAGTCTCAAGTTGAGTCTCATGTCATTCGAGGTCTTTTAAAGTCGAGTCTGAAGCCATTTGACACAAGTCCAAGTCAAGTCTTTAGCTTCTGTGTTGGACTTCTGTCTGCTTCTTCGAACTGCAGGCGTGTCGACCGCCATCTACTGTAGGTGATACTCTGACTGTGGAGAAGTACCTCATACAACCACACTTCAAAACATCCAAACTATCTCTTGAACCCTTCAGCCTAGTCTTTTGTGTAAAGGCAGGCTGGACAAAATGTTCTTTCTTTTAAAAGTATTCTCACTCTAAAAGTATAAAACTCAATTTGGTTCCCACAAGGATAGAAGTACAACAGTAACACACACACACATTCACACATGTGATGAACAGCCCTGAATGGGTCTGAGATGAGGCCGCAGCGTTGCTGGCCCTTTGTCGGTTTTCTCCTTTGGATCACTGAGAAAGCAACGGGTTAAACAGTGTCATTGTCGGGGATCATTCCCGGGGTGGAGGGGTGCTGATGGATGGAGGGTGGGGGAAGGTCTGGGTGCACTTCTCTTTCTTCAAATAAATAAAGAGGGAGGAGGGGGGTTAAGAGAGCATTTTTAGCCCCCAGAAGGTAAAAGAAAAGACTTTTTTTGTATCCAGAATAGGAAACAGCAGTAGGCGAGCTACAAAACAGCAGCAACAGTAATTATCACCCTCTTTTATTCCTGCCAGCCCTTCTCTCTCTCTCTCTCTCTCTCTCTCTCTCTCTCACACACACACACACACACACTCTAGTACCAGTGAACGCCATGGCAACAAGTGGGCATTACATTACCAACAGCGCGAAGTAAAGCAGGATGGGGGAGGGGCCGTCATCCCTCTGTGACAGAGTGTTTTTTTTTGTCGCTATAAGAACTTGAACACAGCACCTGATCCCTCCGAGTAAAGCAGCAATGGTTGATCTGTCTTTATTACAGCAATAAAAGGACACATTAACCCTTAGAGAGTGTGTGTGTGTGTGTGTGTGTGTGTGTGTGTGTGTGTGTGTGTGTGTGTTCTCGTTTAACTGTATTCGTGGAGTCCAAAAACCGGGAGTTCAGTATACCTGTGGGGTCCGACCAGCTTTGTGGGGTCCAAAATGCTGGACCCCACTAGATTAAACGGCTGTTTGAGGGTTAAGACTTGGTTGTAGGATTAGGGTTAGAATTAGGTTATGGTTAGGGTGAGGGTAAGGGTTAAGGTTAGGCATTTAGTTGTGATGGTTAAGGTTAGGGTAAGGGGCTAGGGAATGCATTATGTCAATGACGGGTCCGCACAAAGATAGTGAGACGCACTATGTGTGTGTTTGTGACTTTCTGAACATTTTCACCAAATCACTCTCTTCTTCTCTTCCTCTCTCTTCCTCTCCTCTCTCTTTCACTCTCACTTGTCTGCTGCTGGCGGCGATTTCATGCATCTTCACACAGAGAGGAAGTCGTTGCCATGGAAACCTGTTCTGATGCTACAGTTTGAGCAGACGCGATCCAAACTCTGTGACCTCTGGGTTCCTCTGGCTTTACAAACACACACACACACACAAACACACCCACATGCGGATGGGCGACGCAGATTAAGTGACTCTTCTGCAGCTTTGCGGTCGTCGAGTAACAAACTGTAGCATATCAGAGCATTTAAACTACTCTCCACTTCACATTAGGTCCAACGTCACACTCTGCAATCTCTTCAGACAACCCTAATCCTCTCCTGCACAGCTGTCCAGCTATCACTTACAATTGTCTCACGGCAAACACACACACACACACACACACACACACACACACACACACACACACACACACATATGCACACATACATTCATACATGCTCAAAGCATCTGTCAGCTTCCCATGCTCACCGCCACACTCCTTCTCATAGGCCTACACATACATTTATACTTCTTTATTTGTGAGGACCCTCACTGACGCATTAAATGCATTTAATGGCCCCTTACCCTAAGTAAGTATTTTAGGGCAAGTCAACTCTCAAGTCCTTCTTGTGTGTGTGTATGTGTGTGTGTGTGTGTGTGTGTGTGTGTGTGTGTGTGTGTGTGTGTGTGTGTGTGTGTGTGTGTGAGTGTGAGTGTCCTCAGCACTGCCCTCACCATGACTGGTCAGATTTTAGTTTCCCAGCTACCAATAATGAGGATTATGGCAGTGTGCTTGCAAAGACATCAAATTATGATCTTCAAGTGCATTACTATTATTTAAGTAAAGGTTGACATATTCATTGTTTTGGTATCACTGCCCACAGCTGTTTTGGTTCAGTGTCACCCCTCTCATCAGCATCATTTTCGGCCGCAGCAGGCAGCTGTTTTCATTGAAAAAGCTCTCTGTAGACAGACAGATAGCTCTAGCAACTTGCTGGTGAGCATTGAGGACTATTCAGCAGCGGAAGAGCCAGATATTTTCCTCAGGAGTTGGTGGAGACCAAAACAGCAGCAGCCAGATCTAAAAGTCACAGGGTGCATTATGTCTAGAAGTTGCATGTGTCATTTGTTATGTTGTGAACTGTTGGAGACCAGAAGAAAAATATTCCGTTTTTCACAGCAAAAAGTATGTATTTTCTCCTTTCCTATCCCATTTGACATCCTGTGACAACTCAGATTTATCTTGTGACCCCTTGGAGAGGTCTTGAGGTTGAGAATTACCAGATTAATTATAGGCTATAACATCATCAGCATCATATGCTATGTGATTATGTTTTATAAAATCTTAAACTGCGAAGTATCTAGAAACTGTAAATGTCAGACATTGATGATTCTAAGAGTTATAGATTTGTTGGATTAATCTATGAACAATCAATTAAAAAATTGAAATATTATTCGTTGAAGCCTTATGTAAAAAATGAATAAATAAATACATTTTTATATCATAATAATTTAAATGAATGAATGTGAAAACTTTCCACGGACCCCACACAGAATCACTGAATTAAAGTAGTAAAATAAAAGAACCTCAAAATTATACTATACAGAATACTGCAAATGTACTGAGTTACTTTCATTTATATTTTATCCAAAATCATGCAGCCATGCTGTCATTACAGCTAGAGCTCTGGGGGTCTAAAATCCGTGTGGAGGAAAATGAGGGTATAAGAATTGGGAAACAGAGAACATGGTGGAGGCATGTCAAGATTTTCTATCTTTTTTTTTTTCTCTACTCTTCCGAGTCAAAGAGTCTGCTGGGACTTGGGATTCATCAGTGGCCTGTGATTGGCTGACGATGTGGTGGAATGATGGTGTTAGGATACTGAAGGGGCCACCGTGATTGGCTGATGCAGGAGCGCACACACACATAGTAGTGCATGATCAAGGTATACACAGGCAAACGCACACACAAAGTCATGCATGTATGCAAAAACACATGTGAAAATGTTCAAATTAACACAAAATGTACACATTTGGATCTACATTCATGCATATGTTAACACACACACAAAAACAAAACACATATGGATACACACCTAATTTAGAATTGCATGCATGCATGCACACAAGCACACAGTGCACCTTACAAAGAAGAGATTGAAACCAAAAGGAAAGAGGAGAGAAGCGAGGGGGGGGTTAAGTCTAAATGAATCGTTCTGGCACCGTCTAGTTTACTAATGAGACTCTGAGGAATGCTGCTGATCAGAACAGGACCCGTTTGGCTTTCTTTCTGATGTAAATGCAATGCATTATCAGTCTAAAGCAGAGTAACACCCCCGCTCCCTCGCTGCGTGCTGCACTACATGTGAATGAGCGACCGGTTTTGCAGCAAGGCAGTGTGATGAATTCAGAGGGCTGAGAGTGATGTGACCCAACTGTTGGCTTCAGGAAGACTATAGTCTGATGATATGGTGATGATGATGATGATTATAATGATGATGATGGCGTTGATGAGGCTGCATGACTAAATGAAGTCTTGCCCTGTTCTTTTGTTGATTAGATTCGATTAGATTCAACTTTATTGTCATTGTGCAGAGTACAAGTACAAAGACAACGAAATGAAGTTTGTGCCTAAGTGCAAAAAGAGCAGAGAAGTGCAATGCGATATACAAAGTAAAGACAGGTACAGTATAGACAGGTGGTGCACAGACAGGACAACAAATATAGTGCAGTGTAGACAGTAGTATACAGTTGGTTAACAGAAGGTGGTTTAGAGTAATATAAATTAAATATAAATATGTGCAGTGTATTAGCAGTTACCTTATAAGAGCAAAATAAGTATGGCTATGTATGTGGTCAGTGATGAAGTGTTTTCTTTGTTTGAGCATCATCTTTGGCTAAAGTGATATTTCTTTATCCTAGAAATTATCACCTGTCATTCAATTATTCTAGTAACAAAAAGTTAAATTCTCATATGCAATTTATCTAATAAAAGATCGATACTTGGCGTCCGTGTAGTGAAAGTATCGCGATACTATGCTGTTATGATTTTTTCTCGTACCCCTAGTTCTTTCTGTAGCTCTGTGTTTGTAATCTTTAGCTAAATGGGTATTGATTTATATCTGTCCTGTGTGTTTCTGTGTCAGTATATCTCTGTCAATTTACTTGTTTTGCATGTCAATAACCAATCTATTCCTGCATTGAAAGGTGACCATCGACTTGGAGCTCCACCTCACCAAGACGACTAAGTTCAAGTCTTCGCGGGGTCCTTTTGCCTACTATGACATCTACCTCTACAGGGCACCCAAAACTAAACCTCGAATCCCCAACGGGCCCTGCCGCAGCAAAGCTAAGGGTCGAGTCCTGCGATGGGAGGACGACACATACTCTCCTTCCCCCCCCTGTTCGGTCTGCAGCCCCATCAGCACTCACTCGCTGCCAGCCTCCATGAACAACGAGCTTCAGCGGTCCAGACTGCGGACTCTGAACCCCCGCAGCCCACAATGAACAGTTCGTCATATCTTGCTGTCCTGGCTGTCATCTTTAAAATTGTTCTGTGAATGTATATGTTGCATTTTGTTGCTGTTTATCAGAAGCTGTTATTCAAGGAAAACTAAAAAACACAAGAATTTCTATGGGACTTTGCTCCCATAGTTTGACTTACTGTATGTCAGGTTGAAACCGGAAGTTGGAGCATAATGTAAAGGTATGTAAAGTGTCTGTCTTGGCCCAGGACAATACAGTCTATGGGACAAACATGGGAAGCAACTCATGCTAGCTTGCATTTTGTCGTAGACGACCACTGGCCTCCTCTGGCAGCTTTTAAAAATTAGAAAACTGTGAACCCAGTAATTGTCATGTTGCAGCTTTCATGTCAAAGTTTGAGGCATGTTAAAAAAAAAAAAAAAACTTTTTTTGTGTTTTGTTCATATTCTGTGTCTGTTACTGTGCAATGATGTTAACACATGGCATTAAGCTGTTCTCCAGGAAGCAATCAATTAAACTATACTGCGCTGTGACAGTACATATGACTGTCTCGTTAAGGAACACTTCAGGGACTGTAGGAATTAGCAGGGTCTCCAACCACAAAGGCTGCTACCAACAGAAACACAAGCATTTATTTATGCTTTTGCATGTCTGTACCATCAATTGTACCAGAACAAGCAGGCAGGTTGCCAAACGATAAGTCAATAACAGCTCACTGGATTGTTTTTATATTACTCTTCTCACATGATTCAATGTTTGTACTCTGATCCTGGACCATTCAGTCTGACTCAACAGTGTGAAATACGGTAATACTGATGTCAGTATACGTGTAGAAAAATGTATTATGTGATACTTTATTGATCCCTGCTGGAATAGTCTGTTTTTTTCTTTGCAGAAAACTAGACTACCTGACTTGCCGTAGAGTCTCATTCAGCAACTTGAACTTAACTGCTCATCAGGTTGCTCAAGATTACAGGCAAACATGTAGGGGATGGAAACACAAGTTAAAACACATCTATTGACAGTCTAGCTAGCTGTCTGGATTTACCCTGCAGAGATCTGAGGAGCAGTTAACCATAGTCCTCATAAATCCACCGGAGATAAGAATTCCAATACAAAGAAAGCAGAAGGTAACGGACATCCGGCCGAAAAGAGTGACATCCGGCGGAATTTCCGGCAGTACCGGAGCAATCCCAGAAGTGGAATGTTGTGGATATTCACTACTTTACCTATCATGTGACTTGTTCCCCTCAGCAGTTCAAAGCCTTTTAGTGACTTTAAGCTCATGCTGCGATCGATTATCTATCCGTGTCGGAGTTCCGACGAGAAAGCGACACGCACCAACACGCCCCCTTTCCTCAGATTTCCGAGCTCAGAACTCGGGCAACCTTGAGGACACCGAGCAAGAATTCAGATACGGAATCCAAGATGGCTGCACCCTGTGTGACTTCAAGTATGAATTGTTTTCATTGTTTTTGCACCGCTTTGGTTGTTTAAAGGTCCCATGGCATGACAATTTCACTTTATGAGGTTTTTTAACATTAATGTGAGTTCCCCCAGCCTGACTATGGTCCCCCAGTGGCTAGAAATGGCGATAGGTGTAAACCGAGCCCTGGGTATCCTGCTCTGCCTTTGAAAAAATGAAAACTCAGATAGGCCGATCTGGAATCTTCCCTTTATGATGTCATGAGGAGGAAGGTTACCTCCCCTTTCTCTGCTTTGCCCGCACAGAGAATTTGGCCCGTCCATGAGAAAGAGAGAGACATCATGGCTTTCAAACGAGCAAAGTGGCAGTTGGTCAAGGCCACACCCCCACCCTCCACCTTGCCCCCCCTCGCCTCCTCAATAGCATTTAAAGCTACAGACACAGAAATGGTACATCCTAAGGAAAGCTCATTGTGGGACTGGCTCTAGTGGCTGTAATTCTGCACCATGGCTAAATTTCGGGAAAGAGACTTCAGATACAGTATTAGGGGACCACTAAGGCCTATATAAAAGACTTCAGATACAGTATTAGGGGACCACTAAGGCCTATATAAAAGAGACTTCAGATACAGTATTAGGGGACCACTACGGCCTATATAAAAGAGACTTCAGATACAGTATTAGGGGACCACTAAGACTTATATAAAAGAGACTTCAGATACAGTATTAGGGGACCACTAAGGCCTATAGAAAAGAGACTTCAGATACAGTATTAGGGGACCACTAAGGCCTATATAAAAGATACTTCAGATACAGTATTAGGGGACCACTAAGGCCTATATAAAAGATACTTCAGAGACAGTATTAGGGGACCACTAAGGCCTATATAAAAGCATCCAAAAAGCAGCATGTCATGGGACCTTTAAATGACGATTTCAATCACTTGTATTACTGCGTCCGTATCACTGCCAGTGGGTATGGGAATCTGTCTTTTTTTTTAAATTGATTTTGTTTGTATTATTTTTTGGGGCTTTTCACTTTTATTTTAAAGTAGAACATGTAGCAGCTTAAAAGCCAAATATTTCACTCAGGAGTTGGCGGAGACCAAAACAAAGCTTAAAGGAGAGTGAATATTGTACTTATATACATCAGATGGACACAAACATGACTCCAAAAGCTGATGTTCTGATCAGCTGGATGTGTAAAAGTTTCCTCAAATGCCCTAACAACATTATAAAGTGATTATATGTTGAAGTTGTGTTGACAGCTTGTTCTGCTGCCCCCAAGTGGTCAAAAACTGTTAAAGCAGCTTCAACCTCTCATTTTAGATTACATTTTTTTTAAATATAAAAAACCCAAATATTTGACTAAAGTCAACAACCAAGAGCCAACATACTATCTAAACAAATATTTTGGTGTGACAAAAGTAAGGTTTTATGACTTGACAACAACCCTTGCTGTACCATATAACAGTGGAGAAGATGGAAATGATTCAGTCTGGTGTAATAACAATAAATATGTGTGAGCTAAACTGCAGTGCAGGGATGGCATTGCTCTGTCTGAGGTGTTCAGGAAGGCTGTGTCCCTAGTAGGGTAATATAAAACATGTTTAAAGATTAAAATGCAGATTCATTGCATTTGCAGCGTTGATGTGGTTGATATTGAGCTGCTGGAGAGCTACACACTGCCATCTGCTGATTCAAAGAATGATCACTTGCAACTGTTGTATCTCCCATTTTAATTAAAAGTGTTTCATCCCGCTGTTCTGCAGCATGAACCGAATGAGGATAAGATGGATGACGTGTATAACCCAGCCTGAATTCGACCACACTTAAGAAAAAATAAAGATACATTGCAGGTTTTCTGCTTTTTCTATTCAAGCGAGCCATGTCAGCACACACTTTTTGTTGGCATCGGAATGTTTTTCATGAGGAGTTCGAAAACAGCATGGTGAGACCAGTGAGAGTGAGTTGTGCTGCAGAGGCCTGCAAACTTAAGTTCAGTTGAATAAAGCCCAAAGTAAAACACAGGTGTGCCTCCATATTCCCCTCTTTTAGCATAGGGTTGATTAAATGTTGAGCAGGAAGCAGGCTTGTGCAGACAGAGCATGCTGAGCCAAAAAATAAGGATTTAAGCCATCCTCTCATTGGTGTTTTAAACATATTTTCTGCCATAATGTACAACGTCCTTCTTAATAACCTCTACATACTTGTTCATATAGTCTTACTGTATATGAAAGGTAAAAGTGTGAATGAGAGTATGAACAAGGTTCACATCTGGTTTCCTTGTGCAGAAATCTCTCTGCAGAGCATTGTCTCAAAAACAGATAAGTAAAAAAGAACGTAGATTATTACAAAACATAACATGGACATAACCAAGGATAAAGTACTTCGACAATCTCAGTTTTTATCAATTCAGTATTATAAATACACCTTTGAAAGAGTCTTAGTTCTCTCTTGCGTCACATTTGGATGCTAAAGATTGATTTAGAATCTGATCTAAAGTGGAACAATGAAAAGTAGAGGTCAGGTTTGGTTTCTCTGAGGCAAAATTTGTCACGAGATGAGAATAATTCCTTTACTGTCATTCATTTAACTGTGGCTGACTTTATTCCTACATGTAACTGTCTATTTATAGTAGCATTGGGTCACCACCACTACTACTACTACTACTGCTTCGAATTCCCATTAACACGGTACCACCAACAGGTGGCGGTGTCTTAAAGTTAAGGATGGAAACACGTCGAAGAAGTCGCCATGTGCGAGCAAAGATCGTCTATTAAGATAGCTGTACAAAGCTGTCGCCATGGAGACCATTCTGTCACAGACTTGATGTGGCTGTTTTTCCAAAAACAAACACGTATGACAACCTAAAATTCACTTTTAAGGCGTTTGTTGTTTTGTTTTGGTGTAGTCTAGAATCAATACAACTTACACAAAATAATTATGTAACGTAATATATTTACACAGCAGGAAGACGTTAACGGCTTCTCCGTGGTCCAAAGGTAGCTACATCTCCGCTAAGTGCAGAGTGAGACCTCTTGTGAGTTTTTTATTCGTCTTTCATAGAATGCTACTTGACGTTAGCACAGCAGCTAGTTGAGAGGAAAGGCATTACATTGTGCAGTAAAGTAGAAACTTTTACGTTACTTTTTAACCTACGAATTCACACGACACATTTTGAGATTGATTCCTGCTAACAACTCCTGTTTTGTAACGTTATCGTAGCCCACTCGCACACTGTTTAGCTTGTTTTAATTACAGTTAGGTTAGCTAGTAACGTTAGCGTTATAGTTAGCTATGTATACAGAGCTCAACAGTATCTTGAACACCACTCCCGACAGCTTCACACAGGTGAGGAGTTAACACTGTTCTACATGCTAATAACGTTACTATGTGTGAGTTCCTCTTAACGTTAACCTCAAAATGTTACGGCATCCATATTTGCCTAAGTTTGTAACTTTGTAACGTTACAGGGGGAATTTGTCTTGCTCTCAGACAGAAAGAGTGATGCCTCTTTCCTCATTCACCACTTCCTCTCTTTGTACCTACGAGGTGAGTTATCACCTGCCAATTGTAAAGTATAAAAATGAGAGAAACTGTTCATTCGTGTCTGATACAGCTTATTTAGCTAGAGGTTTGAGCCACAGCTGAGCTCTCTTTCTTTTTTTTTTTATGTCAGCGCGCTGCAAAGTGTGGTTTCTGGGTCTGGTGCAGTCCTTCAATCATTACAGTGCAATTAGTCAACGACTGGTGAGTCTCTAATGTTGTCATCCGTGTACTGCATTCTCATTTAACATTTACACTGTAAGAGGAGAGTGTTATTTGAAAACCTCATGACATTAAAGGGTTAACATTTTACATTGCAGTTAGTCTGATATCGATGTGTTTATTTTGCATTTACTCAACTGAATCCATCATGTCAGTCTCCTACTTTAAAACACACTTTAACCATTCTTAATTCTTATTTATTTCTTTGTCACTTCTGTATTATACATTATTTCTTCGGTCACAGGAATATTAAAAGAGTTTATCATTATTGGTGGCTTTATCCTAATTTTGACAGCTCAGAAATGTAAAAAAATAAATAAAAAATGTTGTCATTGAACTCCAGACAAGCATTGGATAAAAAAGCCTAAACGTAATTTGTCTTACAACATCTTGTCACCCATTATATGGTCAGTCAAATACCAATGTGTCTACTTAGGTTGTATCTGTTATCTTTTAGTTTTATGTATGCATACACTGGATTCACATGTATCTGTAATGCTAGCTCTTTGTGGCGTGTGTGACCCCATTTTTGTTCACCACAAGCTTTTCTAGTTAATGTGTAAAATCTATGTTGAAAAAGAATATGTTTGGATTTAGCTTGGTGCAATCACAAGTGATGACGTTTAATTTGTGTGTCCTCAGGGTGTCAGCCTAGTACAAGCAAAGGAGAAGGGTCAGCTGGTATTCCTAGAGGGACTGAATGAGTCGCTGTCTGTTTTGATTCCTCAAGAAACTGACACAACAAGTCAAGCCATGGGCTTCCTCAGGTACAAACATTTTGTACAACACATTTTTTCTGTTATTTTTTTTCCCACTTTATTTTCTTACCTTTACAGACTTATATCTTTTTATTGTCGCTGTTTATTTGTAACCCTGATGTAAATTAACGTAACTATCATTATATGTATTTGAGGTTGTCAAGTCATTTTCATTTATATAGCACATTTAAAGCAGCATAAGCTGACCCAAAGTGCTTGACGACCAGGGCAGATGGGGTAAAGTATGCCTCGATAACATAGATAAACAACAGCAGGCTACATAATTTAAAAAAAAGTACATAACAAACACAACACCACAAATGTAATACAAAACAACTTGCATGGTAAAACCAATGCCAAAAAAAAAGGACGTTGGAAGAGTGAATTGAATCAGCAATGGCTTAAAAGGCAGTATAGGGAATAAAAAGACAGATCAGGAGGTGGCTTGACAGAAGCCAGGCAGCCTCAAACGTCGCTAAAAGCAAGTGGGGAAAAAAATGGGTCTTTAAATTTAGATTTGAAGTTTTCAGTCGTAGGACATGCCTTTTATATGGGGTGGGAGGCTTTTCCAAAGCCTGGGAGCAGACACGGAGAAAGCACGGTCCCCTTTAGTTTTGCAGCGTGAGTGAGGGGACTAGGAGGATCTGTTGTGAGGATGACCGGAGTGATCTGGGGGCAGAATATGGAGTTAGCAGGTCCACGGTATATTGCGGAGCAAGTCCGCTGAAGGCTTTAAAAACAAACAGTTGTATTTTAAAATCGATTCTATATTTCACTGGTAGCCAATGCAGGTGAGCCAGAACTGGAGTGATGTGTTGCCTTCTCCTTGTGCCAGTTACAAGTCTATCAACTGCATTTTGAACCGTCTATCTGGTTTACCAAACCAACAATATTATATTTATACTCACATTTTTGTGCTTTTCCAACATATCAAGATGTAAAATTCTATAAATGTTTCCACATATTTCCAGACTTCCACACCTATGTAGGAACTCTGTGATAACAACACACATTTTCCTGTCTGACACCGTGTTGCCTCTCTCTCCGTCTCCCTCATGTCTCTGTCTTCAGGGATCCTGCTGTTGGCCTTAAGAGCCTGTACGAGTTTGTCCGGTCCAGTGTGACCAGTTCTGGTGGCAGGGAAGAGGAGGCCGATGGGGCAGAGGAGTGGGGACCTCCGGTGTTGCTGGTGGATGACCTCAGCGTGCTGCTGAGTCTGGGGGTGAGCGTTGGAGCCGTGCTGGACTTCAGCCACTACTGCCGAGCCACCGTCTGCTCGCAGCTACAGGTGAGATCCTTGCGGTCAGTCAAAGCATGATTTATTTGAGATTTTTTAGGTGGCATATACTCTTATCAGTCGGCACAGCCAGGGGTGAGCTGGTTGTGGTTTGAATGGAATTTGCAGTTGCATGTATTCATAACATAGCTACTGTATAGTAAGTTGTATATCTGTAACGTGTATTTACTCGGATAAAGTGAAACGCTCTAATAAAAACTCTGTCTTATCAACATAACTTTGACTGCAGGGCAATGTGGTGATGCTGGTACGCTGTGACGGGGAAGAAGAGGAGGATGACGGAGATGACGAAGGCTCAGAGAGACTTCTGAAGGGCCTGACCCACCAGTGTAGCCTCACTCTTCATGTACAGGGTCTCCCCACTGGCTTCTGCAGGGACATACATGGCCAGGTTAGTGTGTTTGTCTGTACGGTCTTTATGATTCTGATTGATACATTTGCTAACACTTTATAGATGTGTCTATAGTCCAAGTGTAACTGCATACAGTTCAGGATAATGCTGTGAATAAAGATGACTTTTTTATTAACGATTAAACTGCCAATTATTTTCTCGATTAATCTTTTGGTCAACAAAATGTCAAAGAATTGTCAAAAATGGTCAGAATGTAAAGCCGAGTTGACATATTCAAATATGATATATTTCAAAAGTGACACAAATGGTGATATACTGTATATGGCACAAGGTCTGTAAGAGGTTACATATATCTACAGTATGTATTGCAGGTGATCAGTGCAAGACACACAAAAAGATTTTACTAAACAGTGTAAGTAAACCAATAGTTTTCATTGTTCTTTGCTTTCAGGTGGAAGTGTGTTGGAGGAGGAGACAAGGTGATGGGCAGTACACACAGAAGAAACTCTTTCAGTACAAGGTCCATGATAAAGGAGCCTCCTTCTTTGCTCCTGGGACGTCCAGCGCTGTTCTCTAGTTGCACCTTTCAACATTCTTGTTTGCCTTTTGTCTCTTTTAAATGTGACAACTGACTGTTAGATTTTTAATATCACCAGACAACACACATGCTGGGTGTTTAGCTAGGTTGGTAGTTGGCGAACTGGACAACATTTACCAACCACAGCCAGGCTTTACATTTGGATGCTCGCTAGTGTCAATGACCCAGCCTGGACCCCAGACTGTCTGGAGGAAGGACGCTGTGATTCGGCCAGCCCCTCTGCATCACTGCCTATTTCTCACTCCACTCCCCCCCCCAGCTATTTAAATAAGTGAAGTGAAAACAAAATGACAGTTGAGTCTGATTATCAGGCTGGACCGCTGAAGGTGTGTCTAAAGACCCATGCTGTTGTCAATATTCGGTTATTAGTTGAATCAGTTTTTGTGTGTTGACATGCATGCATGCTATGAATGCAGACCGTTTTACATTTGTGATGGTAAGTGGGTATTCATAAACAATGGACTGACTGCTAGTTTTACTGTAGACCGAAAAGATCATACATTGGTCACATGGACGGGTGGTATTTAGCCGAGAGAATAACAATGAATAAATAGATGATTATGTCCACCCAGAATCATCTTAGAATGGATCTTGGTTGAATAAAATCGATTTACAGTGGAACTTGTTGTCATTGTCTGTGTGCACACTAGAGGTCGCCCTGTCTCTGCAAACCACACTGCAGGTTGAGAGGTCGGAGTGGAGAGGTCTCTGGGATTTGACAACCAGTAGATTGAAGCACTGCTCTTGCATGCATATGATACGAGGCATACGAGATAGCCTTTAGCCCTTAAACAAAGGAGTAACACGGCGGTTGTTCGTCAGTTTACCCAGGAGCACCAAAGCAACAACTACATTTAAGGATCTCTGAAGTTTTCCCAGGCAAGTGTTTGAACTGTTGAGCTATAATAACCCGTTAGCTTTAGCTAGCTGCCTGGGGAAAGTTAGCTCCATGGCTGTTGAGAGCATGAGCATGGGAGCTTTTGAATTGTCTAATCACACCATTATGTTACCGAATGAGGGATGTTATAGCCATAGCTGCAAGATTGCAGTTTCTGGGCTCATACGCACGTTTTGTTGTCTAAAAGCAGATATCCCAAACTGTATGGTACAACTTAACGTCGTCACTATGCTAAGCTAACGTTAACGTGAGCCTTAATGTGGTAACGTTAACGATATTTGGCAGCGTTGTTGGCTTACGTTACAAACTGTTCTCATAGTTTCACAATGACAGCGAAGTTAATCAAGGTGTTCGTAACGCCTGCCCCCGGTTCGTTACCACAATCTCTTCTAGGTAATTCATAAAATAATATTGATTGGGACCCGAATTTAATGGGTTTGTTGAGCTAACATAGCTAACGTTAGGAGTCAGCCTTTAGCTTGGTGCCATCTAAAGTTGTCTGCAGGTACAGAAATTTGGAGTAAAGTGTATGGGTATATTTAGTCGTGGCCGGGAACCTAAGAAATAATGTGTTGCGTCTCTTAGTTTTTAAAATGCTCCGGTTATGTGTTTTTTGTGCGAGAGATCAACTAATGTTAAGTTAGCTAACGTTAAGTCACACACGCACTCCGGTAACGTTAGCAAGCTAACAATGTGGGTTTGTCGTTAACATCTACAGTTCATCTTGGTAAGGCTACTCCAATTCGCAAGCTTTTTTAAAATTAATTAATTGACAAATAACCTGGTATACATATACACAACCAAAAAAAATACAAAACTGAAAATGCCAGGGGGTCCGAACACAGCCAGAAATCATACATTAGTTCATACAAATTAATTTAGATTTATGAATGAGATTTTGCGAGTATTTTGCTGTAGTATTGCTTTGGTAGCAGAGTAAGATATAAACAAATATATAATTTTTTTTTTATAAGAAACCGGAAAATTCAGAGTCAATATATTGGGAACTAAATGTACACACATCTTGCCAAAAAATACACGAGTGGGGACATGAACAAAAAAGATGACATACATCTTCTGGAACCATTTCACAAAATGAGCAGGCACCTTCAATGTCCCTTTTTATATATTTGACAAATGTGGAACAGAGACAATTTATTTATGTAATAAAGCACTTATATAATGGCTATTAATACTCTTTTTACTGGATAATCATGTCTGACCAAAAACCAGTAACAGCAGGATCCAGTGGTAGTAAAGTAAGTTCAGATAATACTGAATACATAATTCAAAAACTTTGCATTTCATTTTGACTGCTTTTGCAGCGTTTTAAAATAAGTCTGAGACACACTGCAAAAGATAATGGTGGCTAACGTTTATGGAGAATATATTTATTCATAATTCAAATTGAAAGTCCAAAGAGAAAACGAAGCAAGATCAAATTAAAAATAGTATTATTTTACTACACTACTAGGAAAAATTATGCCATAATTAAATGTGAAATGTAAAAGCTTAAATGGATGACAAAGGCCTTGGGCTGTTTGCTTTTGGTTAAAGGTGTTCCTCAACCAAAAGCAAATAGCCCATGGCCTTTGTCGAGAAGCTGATCCGACAAATGCCTTGTGGTAAATGTTGTGTACAGAGAAACCTGTGATGGATTACTCAATCTTAGCTAAATCCTGTTCTGTCTTATCATTTTGTCAAAGTCTACCCCATGATAAAAGTAAAACTACACTTTCACACTATTTATTTGAGGACTATCCTAGAACCTTGTTTGTAGGAGCCACTCTATTAGCTTGTTCTAGGCAGGTGATGTTGCCACAGTGTTGCATCAGCCCCATCATCCCTGCATGCATTCACTGTCTTGTTTGATGTGACCTCGATTGTAAAGACCAGTTACACGTGTTGCAAAAAGATGACTTTTGGAACTATACCAAACTATTCTGTTAAAAATATGTGAAATTCAAAATGTATTGTGTCCTCATTTTCTTCCTCTAAAGAACTCGTCAGAAATAACAGAAATCCAGGTGCGGAAACGGACTGTCTGTTGCCCATCATTCGCTATTACATCATGGTTACTGATTGACAGAGCATTTCCCTCCTTTGCCATCAGCTCTGGTTGTAAAAGGCTCTGTTGCAGTAATCTGCTCATCCATGTCGAGCTTGTCTTCACAGCAGGACTAATGACCAGAGGAGCATGCTTTCACATTATTATGCAACAGTGGGATTGAATGTGGATGCAGTTATGTTACGGAGAATGGACACTGTAGCTTAAAGCTCTCTGGAATGCTTGTGGGTATAGCTTTTAGCCTGCAGTAATTCAATTGAAGATATTTAATAAGCATGCAAATGCATTGCATGATACAGAACATAGATGATTATGCCACTGGAATATATAAAACCTGGGGATGCCTTCAAACTAGGCATTTTAGGGAGTGTTGAAAAGAGGTAAGCTGGGATTTTTTGCTTTTTTTTGCACACATCCAAATTCAGTGAAGGGAATTTCAGAGCATGCTATCTTGGTTTTTAAACAGTTTTGATACAGTTTATCCGTAACTTTAGTGCACCATTTTGCTTACAGTAATGTTTTAGACACGTAGCTTTTATAAATCTACCTTAATATAATCTACAAGCTACCTAACTAAGCTGCTGAGAGATCCACAGTGATATCTCTGTCTGTAGCTGTGTTCTTGTTTGTTTGTAAGTGTTCTGGCTTCTTACGTGGGCATATAGACTGTTCTTTTTTTAGAATATTAGTTGCCCAGCACGTATATGCAAAAGCCCAGGGTTATTTAACTGAGACATTTTCCCAGGGTGTTGTGATAAAGATTGTGGTTTGTTGGGTTTAAGCAGAAATCGTATTTTTTTTTTTATTCCCTCGTAGTAGCCGTATATCCCAACCAACCATCCGGCCAGACAGAATAGGATTTCCCAACAATTGCTGGTCACCTGCCAAAGTGGCTGAAGAGTGAACACAAACTCACCAGTCTGAAACGACAGTTTACCGGCACTCAGCCTGTGGCTGGTGTTCATTTTCTGCCCTGGTTGTGAAGTTTTGGTTTTAAAGCCTCCGTCAAACTTATTATTTTGAGATGCGAATGTCCCGTGCTACAACATGCAGGATAGGCTGCCAGCAAAGGAGGAGGGCAGCATCGCTGGGTGGCCATAGGCCCTGAGCCCTGCTCGTTGAGTTTCTGATCGGCTCAATGCCGGATTAGTTGACTGACGGAGATGCTGCTGAGCCTGTGCCAAATCAGGTCTCGCTGCTCCACTCGTGTAACCCCACAGCACGCAGTGAACTTGACAAACAGCCGAGAGATGGAGGCATTCAATGAAAGTATTCCCTCGCGTAAGCAGGACCAAAACCTGGCTGAGAGTCTCCTTTCCTACAGAAACAGAGAGCAGAAAGGCTTCACTTCAAAGCCTCTTTTTAACTTTGCAGAACCCATTGTGCAAGCTTGCCAGGACGTTGCTGTTTTTACTGTATAGGGTATTTATAACAGCAGTTCAAGAGACTCCTGAGGCAAATTCCTCCCAGGAAATGTTTCCGTTGCTCCCGGGGGGACGAGCCGAACAGTCACACACTCTGCCTGAATCAAGAAGGGAGCACTACGTTAGCCACAAGGCACCGCTTGCGCTTCACAAACCCAGTGCCGCTGCTTTCAAGGGACGTAAACGGTTCCGAGCCAGAGAGATAGCCTGGTCTATCCTTAGCAGGTATGGTCTGAGAACAGTTCAAGGCTTTTTTTGGTGGATACATGTCACTAATGTGACAGAGCTGCATTGTTGTGTTTTGGCATGGTTAGCGAATAATGTGGTGGCTGCTTATTGACATCATGTGAGAAGCTGAGGCTTAATGGTCAGTAGAATGAGATGCTGTACAAAGTGTGTGTGTGTGTGTGTGTGTGTGTGTGTGTGTGTGTGTGTGTGTGTGTGTGTGTGTGTGTGTGTGTGTGTGTGTGTGTGTGTGTGTGTGTGTGTGTGTGTGTGTGTGTGTGTGTGTGTGTGTGTGTGTGTGTGTGTGTGTGTGTGTGTGTGTGTGTGTGTGTGTGTGTGTGCGTGCCAGGGAAGCTCGGTATACACGCTGCTCTATTACAAATGTTTAACTCCAACACTCGATAGCAGTCTGCTGAGTAAACAGAGACGAGAGCTGAGATTGGGTAAAAAAGAAAAGTGCTCAGGCGATATTGGAAACTGAAGGAACTGATTTTGTTTTAAGTGAGGTAAACAACCCAGAAGGCAAAGATTTCACATATTGTGGCTGTATAAACATATTGTGTTCATAATTTTACAAATCCTTTTTATTTTTATATATTTTTTTAAATCTGTAATTTAAAACCCACCAAATGAGTCGTGTACGTTTTATGTTTTACATAGGCTGTTTGAAGAGTTGTGTTTAATGTAATGTATAGTAGTGACACAGTTCATTGGCTGTATTTTTGGGCTGCGACTAACAATTACTTTATCACAATGTGATAAATATTGTCTCAATTAAGGAATTAATTATGTGGCCTATTTCTTTTCCGAACATGGCCCAAAACCCAAAGGTAGCCTATTTGATTTACTATTACAAAAGTCTAAAAAAAAAAAAAAAAAAATTATATATAAATGAATGAATAAAAAAAAAAAATATATATGTATATGAAAATATATTTATAAATGTTGCTGGAACTAGTTGATTTGTGGCATTTTTTTCTTTACAAAATGAACAAATTCCTATTGTAAAATGAATTTACTTTAAAGCATCTGGTTTCTTGAGTTCATAGCTGTGTAAATATTAGGGCTGCAACTGACTGTTAATCATGTTCACAATCACAAGTTAAGAGAGCCAAAGGTGACAACATCAAATTCTTTCTTCTCTCCAACAAACAGCCAAAGACCTAAAAATACTTTTATTGTTTTATAATGATTAAAAAAAAATAGAATTCAGTAAATTCTCATATTTCCGATGCGTGAGCCAGTAAATAATTGATTGACAGTTGTCATTCTATGAATTAACGAATCGTTTCAGGACCGCTTATCCCTCTGTGCTTTCCTACCTGAGTGGAAGTGGAATTTACCCGTTGTCCAATAACAAAAGGCTGGTGGTTGTTTACCCGGGTATGAGCAATGAGACATGCAGGCTACATCTGTTTGCTTCAGTCTAGCTGTTCAGCCGGAGTTGCATGTTTTTCTCCTGTGGGGAATGCGTCCACACCTTTTTTGGCTGCTGAATGAGCTCTGTGTTGAAGTTGTGCATGTGACCCCTGTATGAGCTGGCCTGAAGGAAGAACACACAGGGCCTTTTAGTCAGCAGCGTGTGTGCCAAAACGTGGAGTATGTAACTTATTAGGTGTCCAGGACAGAGCTTCACTTTAAAGGTGCGGTATGTAATATAGCAATATAGCCTCTCTTTTTGCAGAAACACCCTGATCACATTCACACAGTTACACATTCATACCTGGAAGCTGTCCGGTACAACCACAGTCTGATCTGCTGGCCACTGAGCAGCTCCACTGGAACGGTTGGGGTTAATTTTAATTGTATAAAGTGTTATAAAATCATGATCTCGATTGATCCCTGTTCACGATTTAATTTTGAAATGACTTTTTTTTTTTTTTCCTCCAATTAATTTATTGAAAGCATTTGACATTGACATTAACATTTTTAATTATGTAAAGACATGTTCAAGGAGTTCAGATAGAGCCTGTATCAGGGCCCTATTTAGTTAAATGTGTTATATGTCACTATTTTTGGTAGCCTACTGTACTTAAATGGCCACTATGTACTTTATTTTCTTTACTCATTGAAGCCTCTATGTTTACAGGCTTGTTGTGATGCGCAATGTGTTATAGGTGCCCAAAAAAAAATCTATGTTTGGTACTGCCAGTTTGTTTTGTTTTGTCATTGTTCATCTGTGTAATAAACATTACACTTTGTGAGAAAAAAATCGTGGCAGAGAACCGTGATATCAATTCTAAGCTAAAAAAATCGTGATTCATATTTTTCCCCGAATTGTGCAGGCCTATTAAGGGCCTTGCTCAGGGGCACCTCAGTTGTGGTGAAAGCATCCAGCAGAGGGACAAGCGCTGCTCTTTCACCGAGATTTCATCCTGTCAGTCTGGGGATTGAACCAACGACCTCCTGGTCACAAGCTCGCTTCTCTAGCCTTTAGGCCACCACTGCCCCACAACACAACTCATCTTTCCAGAACTGCTCGTGGACATCACAATACATTTTTGTCAAGTGCCAAACATTTGCTGGTTGGAGATTTTTAATTGAGAATTTCTTGTATTTTCTAATTATACATCTAATACTTTTCGGAACTCTAACTGGACAAAACGAGGAACTTGAAGAGCTCTAGGAACTTCAGATAATTTATACCCTGAAGGATAAATACATCAGTTAATTAAAAGGTTTTGTCTTTAACAAATCTGCCCAATATCCTCCAAAAGTACTTCATAAATGTATAAAATGAAAAGACTGAGGGCCCTATCCAGCACCCAGCGCAGCGCGGCGCTAAGCCCGACGCAAGTGTCTTTGCTAGTTTAAGACCGATGCAGTTGTCAATTTCCTGTCCATCGTCCACGTCGTTTAAATAGCAAATGCACCTGCGCCCATCTGTGCGCCCATGGGCGTGCTGGTCTTACAGGGAGGTGTGTTCAGGTGCATTCTTGGCGTATTGCTATCTTGAGGCAGCGAGAAGTGATCGCACCATTGACCAACAAAAACCTGATGTAAAGTCAATAACTCAGTATTTCATTGTTATTTTAACAGCGAATTAGTAAAATGTGCCTAGACTCATGCACAGCGCGCGCACACTATGCTTGTTACACACACAGGGAAGCGCAGCAGCACACAAACATGCAAAAGATTACAAATAAAAATATTTAAAATATAAACTATATATAAAATAATATAGATGTGTTTTCAACACACATTCTATCTCAAACTAATTTTACACTATGCCACAGACCTCTCTTGGGTAAATGTTTGTTTTTAGTCGAATGACTGCATTGTAGCTGTTGAGGTGAATATGTGTGCAAACAAAACATTCGTATACGTTGCTGCCGTCTCTACGATGTGAAAGACGGACCAACAGCTGTGTGTTTTTAAATCCTTTGTTCAACAGTTGTCTCTCTTGCTCCTCCAGGTCCCTGGATGCCCCGCGGCGCACCGTCCTCGGCCGCGCAGTGCTTCCCAATGGCCGGCAGTTGACCCCGCCCACCAGGATGACGCTGCGCGAGCAGCTGAGAGAGAAGATCTCGGCGGCCTTCTACCGCCACGGGCTGCTGTGTGCCTCCTACCCAGTACCCATCATCCTCTTCACCTCAGCCAGCATCCTCACCTGCTGGTAGGTGTTCTGTTTTTTTGTTTGTTTGTTTGTTTTTTCCTGCTTAAAATTTAGATGAAATTGTATTTATTTTACCGCTTAAAATTGGAAATCGTGGACAGGCCTCTAGCTCACGCAGTAAGAGCGTGCGCCCCGGCTGAGTCCTTTGCAGCGGCCCGGGTTCGAGTCCAACCTGCGGCCCTTTGCTGCGTGTCATCCCCCATCTCTCTCTCTCTCTCTCTCTCTCTCTCTCTCTCTCTCTCTCCCACCTTTCCTTTCTATCCACTGTCACTATGAAATAAAGGGAAAAGCCCCCAAAAACTTATCTTAAAATTAAAAAAATAAAATGAAATAATTGGAAATCGGAGGACAGGGACACACAGACTAGTGGCATGGCAGTATGGACGGTGTACAGAGCTCCGAGCTCCGTGCACTTTCCACACTGCCATGACACAGAACTGGATATAAATCAGCTAAATCTAATGGGCACTCTGTAATGGCGCTGCAGCTACAGAGGGAAGCCAAACGCTGTTCATCTAAACACACACTGCCCACACAAATATGACACAGCAGGGTTCCCTCTGGGTTTTAAAAAGTCTACAAAAGTCCAAAATTTCAAAATCAAAATGTTAGGCCTTAAATCTTAAATTCGCTAAAGTATTGTTCTAGGTCTTAAAATAATTTGAAATGGGTCTTAACTGTTCTTACGTCCATGTAGCGCTACCTCTAATGCTCACTGGTTCCTTTTTATTCTCTGGTGTTAGGTAGTTCTTACTTTCACTAGTCCAAATATAATTCACTGTCCGTATATGTACAGATTATTATGACTCTGTTGCTTTATTCAATTTTAATAATTATGTATACTTTGCAAGTACTTTTGTGAGTCTGCATTTCGTTGTAGTTTTATGTTGTGATATAGGTCTTAAATTTCATTCATGAAGGTCTTAATAAGTCTTACGTTTGACTTGTTGAAACCTGCAGAAACCCCCACACAGAACTGGATTTAAATTGGCAAAGTATTCCTTTAAGGCACTAGTATACTCAGAACTACTTTTCTGACAAAAGGCTTTTATATTTAGGGCAATACTGTACTTAAAGTTCGCGGTCTTGACCTGCGCCAACTTTTTTTTCCATACGTGTGCTCACAATCCATAGTGAAGGATAAAATATTGAGGTGCAGTACGTGTCTGATTAGTAAGTAAGTAGTGTTGGATGCGACTGACAGTGACAGTAGGACTGGTGTTGGGATGGTGTAGTGCCTGCTTTTTAGCGTGGACTCCTTTTTTTTTTTTTTTTTTTTTTTTTTTTTTTTTTTTTTTTAAAACCTCAGAAAAAAGCATTCTTGTGACCCAGTGTCGACAGAGTAAATTGAAAAGAAAGTGATTGGACAGAGGAGACAAGTAACTGGCTCTGCTCATCCGAACCGGCCATCTGCACACACATAACAGCCCCCCCGCCCGCTGACACCACGACACACACATTCATCTAACACACGCACTTTTCTACTCTTGCTCAATCGCCGGTCCAAAGAGAGGACGTAGGTCAGAGAGTTGGCCCTGGCTTCATCAGCAAAGGCATTGTGAAACAGTCCCGGCGATCTGAAACACACGCATGCACTTGCTGCGAGCTGTCCCTGCAGCACCTTACAGCAGGGGTGCACAGCAAACGGGCAACGTGAAAGAAAAGTGCTTGACGACGGGGATGTTAAAGGCAGAACTCGAGCACAGGGCTGTGAGAAAATGGCTCTGTGAGAATGGGAGGTCTGTCCCTCCATCTGCGTGTCAGGAGGGGGGCCGGCTCGGCACAAAAGAGGCCTTTGTGGAGCTACAGTGACCTTGCAGAGAGTGGGGGGGGTGGAGGTGAGGGAGGGAAAGAAACCGGGGAGAAGAGGTTTCTGTCCGAACTGACAAGCACATTTCTGAAAGGAAAATGATAAGTAACATTTGTACTAAACCCACAGCACAAAATTGACAATACAGTGGCAACGTGGGAGGTGATAATGTTACTGATCAATAACCATGACTCAGCATATACCTTATCACCTGCTCCTCAGGTTTTGGGGGTCATTTTCCAGACCCTCCTAATCTCTCGTCCACTTGATACATACAGAAATACTTGATCTCAAAGATTAAAAAAAAAAAAAGTTTATTTAACATAATAACTCCACATTTGGATAATTTAATTACAGGCCCCTCCGCTTGAATGCTTGTGTGATTGATTACAACTTTAGAAAGCTGATAATGTCATCATACATTATCATAAATTCACACACGCATCATGTGTTCCTGATGGGTCTAGCCTACCCTCCAGAGTAAATCACTGTCTGATTGCAGAATGCACAATGCCTTTTCTTATGTGTGCCAGCATGCTACTGTCCCCTCATTGTATTAGGTGATTTAGGTGATTCCCATTAAGCCTGTAAACGTTCCCCTCAGAGATTCTCCTGTGGCAGAGAAAACGTCTTTCATGGCAGTTAGATTAAGGAACAGGAACAAAGCGGCAGTAAACAAAATCTGTTACGTCTTGTGTAATTCTCTGGTGTATCAGTTAAGTGTATGGAGCTGCGCTGCTGACTTGAGTCTTCACTAACAGCATGACAGCTGTTTTTAATGAATAGGTCCAACGCGGGTCATATGCATGTGTCCCTTATGAAATGGGTTTACTCAGCTGCAGCCCTCCCTTTCTTTTGGATGTATATTACGTATACTAAATATGTATTTTGCTTTATATTTGTTTGTGTTGGTCTTGTGTTGGACCCCAGGAAGAATAGTCTTCACTACGGTGATGACTAATGGGGATCCTTAATAAACAATGAACAAAGTTTGGAAAGCTCTTAGTACTTTAATAGTGCAAGAGCTCTTGTCTTTACTCTGGTTTATAAAAAAGAAAGGACTAGCTGCTAATATAAATTCAAGCTTGGTCTTGGGAGAGGACTTGCTTTTTCTCAGATTTAACCCGTTTTAGATTTAGTCAGTGAACTGTTCTGGTTTTGACTCGTCTTGGTCTTGACGACAGCCCTGTGGTCAACTTTTCTTAAAGGGTAACTACCTTTTTTTTTTTTTTTTTAACCTGGACCCCATTTCCCCATGCATTTGTATCTAATAGACTGACGTGACCAGAAATCTTTGAAATTTGGTCCAGTATTGAGCAAGATCGCAGTGATAAGCCTGCGCGGACCGAACTGCAATGTAACCTAATGGGGCTTTTTGTGCAGCCTTTTTGTGCAGGCTTGCTTTTTTTTGTCCACTGACAGAGTCAGATTGTTACTAAAAGTGTCTGACAACAATATCAATCTCAGGACATGACTTTTTGTCCGAAGACGGCGTTGTGGAGAGTGTAACGCGAGCCGAGAAAAAGGCGTTCAGGGAGTCTGTTGTCACGGAGTAGGCTACAGAAATGATAGGCTCATGTCAGTCTGGCACTTAGACTTAGTAATTAGGGTTGGTTAATATGACACAAGATAATATAAGATAAGTAGTGTCTCATGTTGTTTTGGTTTGTATGGAAGTTCCAAATAAAAGAAGAAAATAATCAAATGTGATGAAGTAAAGTATGGTTATTTTAAACCATTTCTTAATTCTGGTCTGTGTTTCTTGTTTTAATATGTTGACTTTATTGTCATTTTATTCTATTTATAATATTTAATATTTATTCTAATATTAAATATATTTTTTTTTAGGTTGCCATTTTCAAACTGGCCAGGGACAACATATGAAAATTAGCCTGCTGAGCTGGCTCATTACAGTTACTTTGCTGTTGATTAATGAACACTGTCCCTGTTAAATAAATAACAGGGAATTGAATTTACAGAACAGCTACTGTATTGTGATATAAAATAATATATATCATGATAGAAGATGTTGGGCCATACCCCTGTTAGTAATGCTCTAGTACTAGAAGTGTTCTCTCTGGGGCCACAGGTTCCATTCCGACCTGTGGCTGGCTGAATGTCATTCCCCCTCCCTTTCCCCTTCCACATTCTCAGCTGTCCTATGCAATAAAGGCCTAGAATTCCCCCAAAAAAATATTCTAAAAAAAGAAAGACAGTGTTCTCTATAATTATTTTTGAAATTGAAAAGGATTAGCTGTTTTTGTTAATCCTGTGATAGTGGATATACATGATCAGTTAGCAGAAATAAAGAACACAGGTACTGTATTCAGAAACACTCCCTTATCAGGCCGTCTCTCCTGTCGCCACTGAAAGCTCATCTTTCAACTGTTATTCTTCGCGGTTGCTCAGAACTCCCATTATTAAATGAACTTCCCTACATACTTGCACACCCACACTGACTGAAGGGACAAGAAATGACAGGTGTGTTGCTCAGAGGAAACTTGTTTCATAAGGACCCACGCATTTCCCGGATAAATGGGGAGGGGTTCTCTCCAGGTAGCACTTAGTCTTGCAAGAAAAGCCAGAGGACCTGGTGTCATGTTCTCTGAAAGGGTTGCATAGTGAACACACATGTACAACATGTGGAAAAACAGTTTCCTCATTTTTTTGGTGTGGTGTACAACTAGTCGGGCCAAAATTTGCTGTGAACCTAAATTGATATGCCAGCCGGATCAAAATTTGCAAGGGGCCGGATTTGGCCCCCGGTCCTTGAGTTTGACACATGTGGCCTAAATGATTAATTAGATTAGATTAATTCATATAGGAAATTTACGATACAAAACGATACAAGATTTGTTGATATCACAAAGTCTGCCACGATATGATTTTGGTTAAATTCAGGGGCCTGCGACCGAGACGATACATAAGCCCATTTAACCCAATCAGTTATATATATATATATATATATATATATATATATATATATATATATATATATATATATATATATATATATATATATTTTTTTTTTTTTTTCACAAAAAGCATAAATTTAAAATATAATTTGAAAATGTTATTACTAAGCTCTTCCAGACATTTTAAATTAAAAACAAACTACTCTTTGTTTGTTTTTTTATAAAGAATAAATATGAAGTGGGAATTTCAAAATTACGGCACATATTAAAGATGACGATATGTATCGATATTTTCTCTTTGTATAGATTATATTGGATCGTTGATGATTGAATGCAGATCGATGTATCGTTACACCCCTAGAGGGAATGGTTGTTGTATGAGTCTAATGTTATACACGGCACCAGTGTCCCAGTATGAAATATCAGTTGAGCTCAGTGAACTTGAAACATTGTTGAAAATATCTCCAGCAGATCAAATCAGCAGACGTTCAGAGGTCCAGTCATTCTCACGCTTGTGTTTGACATCTACTATGTACCCCTCCCTTTCTCTCTCTCAGCTATCCGTTATTGAGGCTTCCTCTGCCTGGGACGGGTCCCGTGGAGTTCACCACAGGAGTGCGAGATTACAGCGTCCCTTCCCATGAGCCTCAGGAAGACCTCGGAGAACGGCCTGACTGGGTAGGAGAAGAAAAAGCACACGCACATTTACAGTAGATTCATCCCATTATTACTAGTATTCCTTAACCTTGAATCCTAACCCTTAACTGATTTATAACCTTAAAGGAGAAATCCGGCGCAAAATGAACCTATGGGTTAATAACACGTGTACCGAGTCGACCGTTCTCTGGGATATGTTTTCATGCTAAATAATGTGACCAGTTTTAGCGCAAACCGCTAATTAGCTTATAATGCTAGTCGTCAGGGCACTGGTAAATTAAAAATAAATTGCTATTTTTATACCACTAACAAAGCTCAAAATAGCACCACACTTCCACATTTATAAAGACATTACCGTTCGCGTATACAGGCAGGCGCCATCTTGGGAAAACGGTCATGACCAGTCAAACGACGAACGCCGTGCTTGAGCTATGTTACTGGACGGATTTCTCCTTTTAAATCTGAATCCAACCGTAAACTGACGTCTCTTCACAACATTGTCAATTGTCCTCACTCTGAAAGTCTAAAAAACTGGTTCTCAGACCCAGACAGAGGTATACATGTTTCACAGCAACCGTTTCACAGCAAAGATGGAGCCTCATAAATGATGAAAGATGAACACAAAGCAGTGGCTCACTTACTTCTCAACAGCATGTTTACTTTACACAAAGCCGTTGAGGCAGGATTACAGCAACCTTGACAGCATTCACTGAAGACTTTCACTGTCTTGAGTTCGGTGGTTAAACTTCGGTAGATTACTTGCTAAAAAGGCTGGTTCAGCAGACACACTGAATATGTCGTGTGTGTGTGTGTGTGTGTGTGTGTGTGTGTGTGTGTGTGTGTGTGTGTGTGTGTGTGTGTGTGTGTGTGTCTGTGTCTGTAGTACCGGGGTCCTCCGGTTGCCTACATCCAGCAGGTGTTGGTGAAGGCGGCGGTGTCTCCGTGGGACAGCAGCCTGGTGACAGTGGACGTGTTTCGGTCGCCACTGGGCCGAGCCTTCAGCCTACTGGAGGAGATACGCAACCACGTCCACTCTGACAGGTAAACACTAGAGATGCACCGATTACAATTTTTAGGCCGATTCTGATTTCCGATTTTTCATTGAGTTTGACCAGCCGATACCGATTTTAGCCAATTCCGATAAAATTTTTTCTAACCACTTTACAGCACACAGAAATATTTATTTTCTATCTTTTCTTTAATAGAAAATGTTACATTTTGCATAGAACATTTTTTGAATAGATAATCGATCACTATAAAATAGAACTATATAAATTACCCCTGCTGTGGGAAATTCATACACATCTAAAGTGCAATGTTATGGAAGAACCATTTCCTTCTTTTCACATCTAATATCCAACTAAAAAAATTGATACATTTAGCAAACTAAACTTCTGTATGAAAACAGGTAATGGCAATAAAATAATATATAAATAACAAATACAAATAAAATAAATATAGCCTTAGTGCAGTATAAAGATATTTCTTAAAACACACACACAGGCCTGTTTGAACATCAACAGTAACGTTACCTGAAAACCGCGTGTAGTTCCTTTTTTAGCAAGTTTGCTTTATGTGTCATTGTGCATAAATATGAACACTACCGTTGCTGTCTACGGGCTTATCTGCTAACATTAGCTACCGGCGGTTACCTCGGAACAGTCCAGCAAATAGACGGTACCCTAGAGTGCCGTTACCTGAAACAGATGATTTAACGTCACCGCTCATTTTACAGTTTAGCAACAAAACTAAACGCTGAGGGAAGATTACTACGTTTTTAATGTTGGTTTTGAGCGGTATGCACCCCCACTAACCTGGAAAGCGTTTTAAACGGTAACATTAATACAGCGTGTCGGAGGAATACAGCGTCTCCTTTTTTGTTTTTTAATACAGCGTCTCCTACAGCGGCCCCCGGGGCGTCAGAGGCAGAGGGACCGCAGCGTTCGCTAACGTTAGCTTCTTGTCTCATCTAGGGTCTGATAAACAGTAAATTCATCAAAGTCAGTGTGCCCAACGCTATTTTCCGATAAACTGTAGCTGTCATATTTCATGGGACCCGCGTGAGTGCGGTTTTCATGTTCCAGTTGTTCATCCTCAGAGGGGAGAGAGAGCGGCTGAACGTTGGCCTGAGATCAGTAGAGCAGACGTGTATAATTACAACTTTATGACATTTCATAAACGGTGAATTGTGAACAGTGAATTGATAAAAGTGCGCCGCTGCTACATGCATATAGCGGAAACCCTGCGTGTGCACGTGTGGTGCTGATGTTGCGCGATGTAAATCATGTTGCGCCCGAGTGAATTTGACCGGCATAAAATCAGCATATGTCAAACTGACCGGCAACACATACACAGTGGTACAGGGGCAAACCAGATGTTCATTCTTTTCAATAGAAGGATGTCAACCTTCATCAATTCTGCATGTACCAACGACTAAACTAGGGCTGCAACTTTTATTTACATAACCTATTAATCTGCTGCTTATTTTCTCGATTAGCAGTTTGAGACTTGACAGTTTGAGCTCTTGATTGATTTCACTGTCAGAGCAGTCAAAGCCAGCCCAGTTTTTCATCTGTGCTGCCCATAGGTTCTAACTGAGAAAGTGCAGCCTGCCCAGTGGCTTGTTTTGAATTTGGTTGACCAATCACAGCAGAGTGGGCCAGCTGACCAATTGGAGCAGACTGCGCTTTTCAGAAAGTGTTTCAGGTGGTGGCACTGCGAGAAACATAATGGACCGTATTTTAACGATCTAAGTGCACGGCGTGAAGCGCCTGGCGCAGGTGCGTGTAGGGCATGTCCAAATCCACTTTTGCTAGTTTGACGGCGGAAAAAAGGGTCCGTGCGCCGGGCGCATGGTTCAAAAGGGTTCTACTTCATTAATTCATAGGTGTGTTTTGGGCGTAACATGCAATAAACCAATCGGAGTGTCATCTCCCATTCCCTTTTAAAAGCCAGGCGCGTTTGGACCTTGGAGTATTGCTATCATGATGGCGGATTTGCACTGTAATATTTATGTGTGTGTGTGTGTGTGTGTGTGTGTGTGTGTGTGTGTGTGTATGTGTGTGTGTATGTGTGTGTGTGTGTGTGTGTGTGTGTGTGTGTGTGTGTGTGTGTGTGAGTGTGTGACAAGCATAGTGTGCGCGCGCTGTGTATAAGCCTAGGTGCATTTTACTAATTCGCTGTTAAAATAACAATGAAATACTGAGTTATTGACTTTACATCAGGTTTTTGTTGGTCAATGGTGCGATCACTTCCCGTTGCCTCAAGATAACAATACGCCAAGAATGCACCTGAACACACCTCCCTGTAAGACCAGCACGCCCATGGGCGCACAGATGGGCGCAGGTGCATTTGCTATTTAAACGACGTGGGCGCTGGACAGGAAATTGACAACTGCGTCGGTCTTAAACTAGCAAAGACACTTGCGTCGGGCTTTGCGCCGCGCTGTGCTGGGTGTAAGATAGGGCCCTAGATGTTTTTGGAACATCATAGCATATAAACCTATTCTAGTTGACCCCAAGAGTACAAATGTGATGCTGAAATGTAACATATTAGGGGCTCTTTAATCGACTAACAAAATAGTGTTTAGCAGTTAAAAGTCCGACTATGAACCCAAAACTTTTTCGCCCTTTTGGCATGAGAGAAAGAAAGAAAGAAAAACATCTATGACCTTTTTAAAAAAAAAAAAAAAAAAAAACTGTTGACTTCCAGCGAGCCATAGATCTGTTGTCAACTCAAAGGTCGTGCACGTGCTTTTTTGCAGCCCTCTGTTTGTTTGGCAGCTGTACTGCACCAAGCACTGAAATGTATTTCGCTTGGAAGTTGTACAGTGCAGTTGATTTTTAATGCTCTCTGTTCAAATCTAGAAAATTGTTTTATTGTTCAGCTATATTGATAGATAACTGATAGATTAATGTTATCTTCTGCTCCAATACTAATTACTTGAGGAGTTATTTGTGAGCTTTATTAAAGGTGCGGTAAGCGATGCTGCACGAAGATTGTTGATATTTGAACTGCCAAACAAATACAACCCCCCCCTTCAGAATCTCTGCCACCTCTGTCTTCTCCTTGTCTCTCCTCTTTCAGCTCTGGAGTTCGCAGTCTGGAGACTCTGTGTCTCCAGGTGACAGACCTGTTTCCGGGCTTACGGCGAATGCAGTCGGTGTTGCCGGAGCACGGCTGCCTGCTCGTTTCTCCCGGCAACTACTGGCAGAACCAGCGGGAACTGTTCGACTCAGACCCCGACCTCCTCAAGACCATCCAGAAACATGAACCCAAAGGCCTGCACACCTCGGCCACGCTGCGAGGTAGGGACGAGCAGGAACCAAACGGTGTAACAGAAGCTAATACAGAGCCTGCACACATGCTTGTGAAAAAAGCGCTTATTTCTACGTCCCATATTTTCTGATATAAAACAAAATGTCAATGTGACCCGAGGTCAACACAAGGGTTAAGTGTTAGCATTTCATGCACCCCCCCTCCCCTCCAAAAAAAACCCTCCTGGTGTTCAGCGTACACTTGTTCCAAAGACCATGATGACGTTTTCAGGCTGAGTTGAAGCGTGTTTGTGACCTTATCAAATGTCCCTGTGTACAGACTCTCGCCTTGACCCGTGACATGGTTTGATAGAGTGTATCCTGGGGAAGTTATCTCAACACAGTCCATCAAAAATGATGAACCTACTACAACCTGCAACATATGGTCGTTTTTCCATTACATGGTACCTGCTCGACTCGCCTCGACTCTACTCGCCTCACTGTGCGTAGGTTTTCCATTGCAGATTTAAGTACCGCCTCAGCGTGGCTGGTCGTCATAGCGGCGCCGCAGTAAACTGCCGTGACCTAACGCAACACACACACACACACACACAGAACGTCGAAGGTGTGTTGTTGTTGCCACAGCCAGGAGACACATTTAGTTTCAAATGAAGCTGGAGGCAGCAAAAAAAAAAACCTGCAGCTGGCTAAACTATTTAAAAATGGCGGGTTTGTTCAGGACACCCCCGTCTGTCGTTTTCACGTCACCTTTTGGTATCACCCCAGCTCGCTTGGAACCTCGACTGAGGTGGTACTAAAAAAAAGTACCTGTTAGCAGGTACCAGGTACTTTTTTTCGTAATGGAAAACCAAAAAAGGCGAGTTGAGGCGAGTCAAGCAGGTACCATGTCATGGAAAAGCGCCACTAGTGTGGTAGTAGTGGTAAACATCATCCACTGGTGGACTCCTGCCACCATTTGTTCATTTCTAGACAATGCTTTCATTTCCGAAGCCTTCAGTTTAACTTGTGCTGCAACAGGGCTGTGCTCTTCCTGTCTTGTGACATTAGCCAGCCTAGATTACTCAGTTTTTACACTGGTAGAGGCTGCCATTCTCAAACATGATGGCGTATCACTGAGTGTATGCCAAGCATATTTGATATATAAAAAAAAAATCCATCTAATCCGATTTGTAGCTATTATAGTGGGGGTAGGGTTTCTATGGTTGTTTTAAAATGCGACGTGAAGGTGCAAAACAAAGGAGTTGAGTTTATTCTGAGGCTTTTACACTACTTCCAACAAGGCAGTCTGCCATCATTCAACAGGAGTAATTGTCTGGAGATAGGGTGCAGGGATTAATGGTATCCGAGAACTAAGAGGCTTTCATATTGAAAGAGGAAAAGCAGTTTCATTCCTTGGGAACTTATTGACTGCGGGAAACTTTACCCACTGACATAGTGAACCAAACCCCCCTACCTGACTGGGCAAAGCCTGCTCAGCATTCTGCCTCACCTTTCCAGCTCAAGTGATTTAGAGGTGGGGACCTTATTCTGGATCTATAGTCAGGGACAGCTTGGCTGCCAGATACAGTCAGGCCGATACTCTTGTTGAGAATGAATGACTACTGGTCTAGAGTACTTGGGGGGGGGGGGGGGGCAGGGTTATTGTTTAACTATATTTATGGGGTCCAAAAACCGGGAATACAGTATACTTGTGGGGTCCCAACAGCTTTATGGGGCTAAAATGCTGGACCCCACATGTTTAAAGGGCTGTTTGAGGGTTAAGACTTAGATTTAGGTTATGGTGAGGGTAAGGGTTAAGGTTAGGCATTTAGTTGTGATTGTTAAGGTTAGGGTTAGGGGCTAGGGAATGCATTATGTCAATGACTGGTCCCCACAAAGGTAGTGAAACACAGTTGTGTGTGTGTGTGTGTGTGTGTGTGTGTGTGTGTGTGTGTGTGTGTGTGTGTGTGTGTGTGTGTGTGTGTGTGTGTGTGTGTTTTAGACCTGCTGTTTGGTGTCCCTGGGAAGTACACTGGGGTCAGCCACTACAACAGGAAGAAGGTGGTGACCTACACAATGACTTTAGTGCTGTCCCGCTACGATGCAAGGTGAGTCCCATATGCAATAGAGGAGAACATAAAAGTTGTGATTTTGAGGCATTCATGTAACAAGCGTCCACTCAGACAACTGGTTTGCTCGACCGATCTCTTTTTTTTTGACAGAAGACATTCATTTGGTTTGACAAACTCTGAGACGGTGACCACCAATCCTCTGCATCATTCTATAATTCCCCTACAGTGACTGTATGTAATGAATCAGTTAGTGGGGTGTATCTGCAGTGCTGAGGATGATCTCGATGTCTGTGTCCAGGTTCTTGGGCAGCCTGCGGGCACGTCTGAAGCAGCTCCACCCGTCAGCCAACTGCAGCCTGAGAGACGACCACATGGTTCACGTCCACTTCAAAGAGGAGATCGGCATCGCTGAGCTCATCCCCCTCGTCACCACATACATCATCCTTTTTGCCTACATCTACTTCTCCACACGTCAGTACCACTCCTTGCCTGGCTGCTCTGTCCTGTGTGTCTTGTTCCTTCATACTTCTTCCATACATGATCCTTTTTGCCTACATCTGCCTTTCCACACGTCAGTACCCAGTGTTGTGTCTGAACGATAGTTCATGAACTCGTTCATATTTTGGGCGAACATGAACTGAACGTACTGTATTAGTGACTGATGAACGTTACTGTGAACTCGTTCATTCTGGTGTCTTTGAACGGCACGCTCTCTCAGTTTAACTTCATTCAATAGGGTGCCAGATTTCTATAGAGCCTTCCAGGCGAAAGCCCGGCTAAAACACACCGTAAACAGGTATGATATAAAATATGTAGCGGAAAAAACACCCAATCTGGCAACACCAGCCACCAGTGTCTCACCGTCGCATGCGTCTACAAAACAAAAAGCAGCATGGAGGCGACGGCAGCAAGGAGGCGTCGTATGATCATTTAAACGAGTTTTATGACAAGGTCGGTGAGGATGGGAGAAATCTTACATTTCTGTGCAAACTTTGCCCGCCGGCTTTCAAAAATAAAATCCGCACTTCAGTCACATCCACAATAAACCTGAAACGGCACATTGAACTGAAGCACCCGGCTAGCCTTCAAGGTATATGTGCAAGCAAATACATCTGACGCATCATTTCAGTGTTAAAACTGATCAAATAATTGCTGTCTGTGGTTCTATATGGGCTGGGCAATCATTTTGAAAAATAACAGCTCGCAGCAACATATGGAAAAAAAGAACTATGAACTAGCTCATTTTTGGAACTGTGAACTTAGTTCAAAATGTTGAAGTATGAACTGAACTAGTTCATTTTAAAATGTGTGAACTGAACTTTGAGCTACTTCATGTAGAAAGTGAACTTTCCCAACACTGTCAGTACCACTCCCTACCTGGCTGCTCTGTCCTGTGTGTCTTGTTCCTTCACTTTTTTTTTTTTTTTAAATTTCTTTTATCCTTGTTTGCACATTTCATAACACTTAATCTTCGAAATGTGCCAAAGATCCGGACTTGTGCCTATTGCGCCATTTGTGTGTGCACGTGTGTTTGTGTGCTAACGTTGTTCCTGTCTAGTGCAGGGTTAATCCTCACACAGGAACATTGTACACTGCTGAATGAAAGCATCCACCTAACCCTCAGAGGCTTTCCTGTACAAACATTAGTTCACAAAACAAACACACACACACACACACACACACACACACACACACACACGCAAGCCGATTAGTTGATTCATGTTTGGCACCTTATTAAAGACGGTAATGTGCAGCAGTTACTTAAAAATTGCTTGGAACTGCAGTTTTCAGCTTTCTTTTTAACATTCTAGATTTTAAAAGACAAAGTGAGAAAATTATTTCTTTGTATTATGTTTTTCATGAATAATTTATTTCATTTTTAATTTAATAAAATGTTTTTCTTTTGCCTTTTTGCTGACATCGCTATAAAATATACTTACTTTATGTGAATCCGTTTTAAATAACCTTATATAACTAGATCTTTACAATTCAGGGATTTTCAGAATTGCTGTTCAAATGCAAAAACCTTCATAGTTTGAAAAGTAGTCCCTTTGGCCAATGAAGAGGCCAAATTAAAGTTTTAAAGGTCTTTGAAACATTGGATTATAACACCTAAATTACTCTTTGATTTCTTAAAAAATGGTCTTGTTTCTTGCTCCACTGTGAAGTCAAGAACTCCTTTTTAAAGTGTTTTTTTCCCTTCTATTCTATATAAATTGTATTAACTGGCATCTAAAACTTTAGTTTGGTAACACTTGCATGCCTCCCTTTTATGAAAACCGTGGCACAGAATTGACTCAACTCAAATAATAAACCTGGGGTGATGAAGTAATCTGGTGTTTGGTGTTTTAAGCCCCCAATGTCGCCTTCCAGGCAGCGCGGCAATGGTTAAGGTTACAGTACAGATCCATTTGTCCGACACGACTGAAGCGTGGTGTCGCGACGTCATACGTTCATGGTTGATGCTCCACGCCCTTAACCAGCAGCTGATTGGACAAACGCGTGACGTGGGTCTGGCTGCTCGAGAATTTCAACAGTGTCATGGCGGCGCGTTGAGAATACGATCTCGTATTTTACGAAAATAGTTCACCGAAACGTGTTTCTGAAAACATTTTAAGCGAAAAATAGGCCGTGCAGTTGCTGAATCTGTCTTTATTTCAGATCGACAAAGGTTAGTTTGAAAGATTTTAGTCTACTTCTACTGGATAGTCGCGTCACGTTCAACGGATTAATTTGCATAAAGATGGGCATCGGCCAGCTTTTGGACGCGCAGCATTGTTTCAAATGCAGCGCCGCCTTCCCGGAATGCTTTGCGTGCACGTTGAAGTCGCTTGACGTCACCCATAGGAATAGAGTGGAGCGCAGCGCGACAAAAGCGTTGCACGGTCAAATGGACCGTACCGTAGGGTTAGCTGCCTGGAAGGCGACATTGGAGGCTTAAAACGCCATCGAGCAAGTAATCCCTTCAGCAGATCCCCTTCATTTGAGGGATTTGAGTACATCTGACTTCATGGCTGAGTTGTTAAGTAGTTAACAATAGTTAATGTAACAGTTGTACAGCTAGCTATAGTGTCCTGTCCTCTTCACATCTTATTTTCCTCCCTGCAGGAAAGATTGACATGGTGAAGTCTAAGTGGGGTCTGGCTCTGGCTGCTGTGGTCACAGTCCTCAGCTCTCTGCTCATGTCTGTGGGACTGTGTACGCTGTTTGGACTGACACCCACGCTCAATGGAGGGTAGGCATGCCCACTCTTTTCTACATACTTCAGTTTTGAAAAATTACTAAAGAGGTTTTTTTTTTTTTTGTCTCCACCCTTCTTTGTGTTGTTTAGACAACAATTTAATGGATTGCCATGAAATATAGTTCAGATACCCATGGTGTCCAGAAGATGAATGCCGATCCCTTAACTGTTCACCTAGGCACATCATGGGTTCAGGTTTAAATACTGCGGTTTGTGACCACAGTGTTTCCTCTAGAATTTTTTTCATCCGAGGGGGGGGGGTGTTGGACGTCAGAGTATGGGCGCTTATCTGCTAACGTAAGCTACTGACCGTTACCTTGAAACCATCCAGAAAATAGACGGTACCGTAGGGTGATTTAACGTCACCGAGCATTTTACACACAGTTTAACAACAAAACAAAACGCTGAGTCAACATTACTAGCTACATTTTTCATGTTGGTTTTGAGCGGTATGCACCCCCACTAACCTGGAAAACTGTTTTAAATCAGTATCGTTACCACCACGTGTCGGAGGAATATACACGGTCTCCTGCAGCGGCGACTCAGAGGCAGAGGGGCCGTCACAGCAGCGTGGCTAACGTTAGCTTCTTGTCTCATCTGGGGTCTGATAAACAGTAAATTCATCAACTTCAGTGTCTACAATGCTATTTTCCAATAAAATGTAGCTGTCATATTTCACGGGCGTGAGTGCAGATTTCATGTTGTGGCTTTCGTTGCCGTTTATCACTTATTGAGTGAAGTAGTACTCGCCCTGTTGTTTATTTGGTTGCCATAACTTTGCGAGTGATGACGTCCTGTCACTGTTCCAGTTGCTCTGCTCACCCTAGGGGAAGAGAGAGCGGCTGACAGTTCGCTTGAGTTCAGTAGAGCAGACGGCGCTACGACTTTATGACTTTTCATAAACAGCTGAAGGAACGGTGGTGCGCGGTGTACATAGCGGAAACCCTGTTGTGCGTCTGCCCCATTTCTGATACCGTGGCGCTGGAAATTTTACCGTGGCGGACCGCCACTATGCTATCAACATAGAGGAAACACTGGACCAAATACCTGCAAAAATAACGACATTCCAATCGGCCTCAGCTGTACTTTATTTGTATGCCTCTGCGTCAGCGACAGCCGTGGCCAGAGATGTAATGTTTTCGGGTTTCCATCCGTCCCATTGTTATGAACGCAATATCTCAGGACCCCCAGGAGGGAATTTCTTCAAATTTGACACAAACATCCCCTTGGACTGATTTAGATTTTGGAGCTGAAATTATTATATTATTATTTAACGCCATAACTCGGGAACAGAAGGGGAGATTGTGGCCATATTTCACATTCTGTCAGATACTGAATTGGTGACACTAATCTTGGGTGCCTACCTTAATGATTGTATAGATCTTCTGTGCTGCCGGGTTGAAGATGTGTGTAAAGCATCCATGTTTCACCACAAAAAAAACACCTAATAATAATATATATTACATTATTCTGGACAGACATCCTGCTCTGCTGTTGACATTTAAATGTATCCTGTTAATATTTATTGCCCCAACAGGCCGTTACAGTTTCATCATTATCTCTTATCTTAGTCACAGGAAGACAAGGACAGGTCTACACACACACACACACACACACACACACACACACACACACACACACACACACACACACACACACACACACACACACACACACACACACAGGCTTGTTGACTTCCCACACATTGATTTGCGTTAATGTTTACAGCAGGTGGACGACAGTATCTGTGTTTGTGTGGATGACGAAGAAGGTATGGGACATGGATGTGGGTGGGACTTCACGAGGGGGCGGCGATATATAGATAGTGATATTAATGGTCGTCCAATCATTTGAGGATTAATAGAAAGCAGACATCGTGGCGTGACAACGTCACATCTGTCCAACCACTGACCAAGATCCAAGCAGGTCGGCTGTGGGCTGTGCTTGTACTTTCTCTGTGTTTGCATGAACTCACACATTAAGGTTAACATTACCAGGAAAGGCATGCAAGCTACACATTATGCTTACTCATAGTTGACTCCACATACTGTGGTTGTGAAGGAAGTGTGTGTGTGTGTGTGTGTGTGTGTGTGTGTGTGTGTGTGTGTGTGTGTGTGTGTGTGTGTGTGTGTGTGTGTGTGTGTGTGTGTGTGTGTGTGTGTGTGTGTGTGTGTGTGTGTGTGTGTGTGTGTGTGTGTGTGTGTTATCTACTAGCTACAGTGTTACTAAGTGTGTCTGATGTAACATGCAGAGCTGTTGACTCCTCTGTGACCCAGTTATACACTTACTCCTACAGTAGAAGCGTATCTATACTCTCAAACTAATCTCTCCGTACACTTCAACAGGTCAGAAAATTCCCTGTCATAATTATGTAATAATAAAAATTCAGCGTAGTTATTATTTGCTACTCTGGCAGAAAGAGAACGCTCATTTTTAAAATCATTTTAACATTTAGTTTTGGCCTGTGTCACAATCACTTTTTTTTTTTTTTTTTTTTTTTGATCCAGCCATCACTCTCGCTGTAATGGATAACCTAATGATTTATGTGAGCTTATTGGATCATCTTGATGGCCACACAGCTGTGGTACAGCTTCGGGTAAAATAAATGATCACTGAGACATTGTGGATATTGTTGCAAAGTGATTCTTCACAACCGTTACACGGAGACGGGAACATTTGTTCCACCAAACTCAGCTTTACCTCTTGCAATCCTTGCTTGGGGTTTCTTGTAATGCTGACGATGCAAGAACTAAAGCTTAATATACTTTTGACTAGAGAAAAAGTCTAAACAAGTATAACATTTTATAATCCAAATTTTAGGCCTTAAAAAGTCTTGCTAAAGTATTGTGTTGTAGGTCTTGAGTAATTTTAGACAGGTCTTAATTTTCCTACGTCAATGTAACGATGCCTCTAATTCATTGAAATGTTCCCGCAGCGCTTTAGAATGTTTTTTTTTTTTTAATTGCATGGTGTTGTAGTTCTTTCTGTCACTAGTGCAAATATAATTCACTGTATTATGACTACAAATGAGACCAACACGCAGCTTATATTGCAGCCAATCTAGACACCAGTCCAATAATGCCAATGAGGAAATCGGAGATTGGTTTCAGACAGTGTTTCCGGACTCTGACAGCTGACTGTGATTTTGATGTTGTGATATAGGTCTCACATTTCTTTCATTGTGGTCTTAAAAAGGCTTACATTTGACTTTGTGAAACCTGTAGAAACTGCATTTGAAAACAATTTTGGAGTTTCAAAACCATGTCAACATGGCAAGAGAAAATGCCATGCTCATGCAAAGTGTTTACACTTAGAAGGAAGTCCTGGTTTATTTTTTGCATGTGGTCTTCTGCCTGCAGGGAGATCTTTCCTTATCTGGTGGTGGTGATCGGCCTGGAGAACGTCTTAGTCCTCACCAAGTCCGTGGTGTCCACCCCCGTCGACCTCGAGGTCAAACTTCGCATCGCTCAGGGTAAGGGCAGTGTGAGAGTGAGAGTGTGTGTGTGTTTGTTTGAGAGTGCGAGATTGTGTGTGTGTGTGTGTGTGTGTGTGTGTGTGTGTGTGTGTGTGTGTGTGTGTGTGTGTGTGTGTGTGTGTGTGTGTGTGTGTGTGTGTGTGTGTGTGTGTGGGTTTTCAGGTACAGCAAGACCAACAGCTAGATGCTTTAGATTAGATAGACTTTTATTGATCCCAAATTGGTAAATTTCACTGCTACAGCAGCAAAATATCAGACACACAGCACACATACAGAATATACAAGAAATAATAAATAGGGGCATCCGGGCCGCAGGTTCGACTCCGACTTGCGGCCCTTTGCTGCATGTCATTCCCCCTCTCTCTCCCCTTTTTAATAATCTATAAAAAGAATTAATAAATAAGATAGAATACAAGAGCAAATATTTGAAAAATATAGATGAAAAAAAATCCAAAGGAAAGAACGTACAAACGTATATACAAGTTGGGAATAAAAATGTGAAACTACTTAAACAGTGTATGTATGTATATATATATATATATATATATATATATATATATATATATATATATATATATATATATATATATATATATATATATATATATAAGTAAAACCTATGTTTGTGCATATTGCACTTAGTGCAGTATTGTGATGTATGTGAGTCTTATTTAACACTCAGTGATGAAGTGTTAAAAAGTTTTATTGCCTGTGGTAGGAATGATTTCTTGTCACAGGCAATACAACTTTTTTTTTTTAAATTTAATAAATTCTACTAGTCACTACATAGTTATCCTTTTAAAAAAAAAGAAGAAAGAAAGCTCCAAATGTAAAGTATCTTTTGTTTAAGTGTTGGGTCTTTTTTCTCTCCAGGCCTTAGTAATGAGAGCTGGTCTATCATGAAGAACATGGCCACTGAACTGTGCATCATCCTCATTGGATATTTCACTCTGGTGCCAGCTATCCAGGTAACAGAAATATGGTTGTATTGTTGCATCAGCACAAAACAAAGTATTGGAAATAGTAGTGAAGACATGTTCCGTGTACTGAGACAGAATATGTTAAAGCGTAATTTTTTTTTCAACTTGGACCCTATTTTCCTATGTTTTTGTGTCTAAGTGACTAAATACGTCTCTCTCAATACTGGACCAATTTCAAAGATTGTTGTTCCCATCAGTCACTTTTACACAAAACATAGAAAAATAGGGTCCAGGTTGAAAAAACCCACGAAATTACCTTTTAATGCAGTCTTAAAACAATTAAAGGTGCAGTAGGTAAGCCTTAAAAAACTAACTTTATGTCATATTTATTGAAATGGACCCTATGTTCCAGTAGAACTACACAAAGCAGGTAATTAAAAAAAAAAATCCAGCTCCTCTGGCACCACCTACAGCCTTTAGTGAGATTTGTAAAAATCTACCACTCCCTCAGATTCACCAATCAGGGCCGGGGGGGGGGGGGGGGGGGTGTCTAACTGTGTGTCAATCACCGCTCATGCACACACGTTCATTCTCCCTTGTGGGGGGAGGGGCTTAGGAGAACATTTTGGGCTTTAGCAGAAAGGGGGGAGGGACTGAGAAGTTGTCGATGTTCACATTTTTTTGGCAAAGTCCTGGATCTTCACCATTCTACCTACAGCACCTTTAAGAAAACATCAAATCCGTTCCACACTAAAGCCTGATTTATGGTTGTGTGTAGGCTCCACACAGAGCTTTCGCTGTGGCGAAGGGTCATGTGTAGGGTCGGCATCTCCACGTGCCTACGTACGTACCGACGGCGTAGATTTAACGCAGAAGCATAAATTGGCCTTAAGTATTACGTGTCCTTCTTGCAACACCTCCTTTTTGAGGAGGTTTCTCATACTTGTATATCATGTACTGCTAGCGGCAAGCTACTGCATTTCTTATTTTTATGTTGCAGCAATGCATGCTGCTATGCCGGTTATACCCGTTTGTTACAGTGAGAAATGCTTTGCCTCTATGCTGACGTCTCCCCTGGTTTCTGTGTGTTGTAGGAGTTCTGTCTGTTTGCTGTGGTGGGGCTGGTGTCTGACTTCTTCCTGCAGATGTTCTTCTTCACCACAGTACTATCTATAGACATCCGACGCATGGAGGTGACTTACCCAAACACTCAGTTTGTACCTCCATAAACTCATAATTTTATGTTTCAGACATTGTCAATCATGATAACATTCAAATCACAGACACATGCCACCTTTTCTTCAAATTAAATGGAAGTAAAACACAGCAGGTTGACAATCTTTACGACTGTTTTGAAAACCTGTGTGTATTTGTTTTTGACAAACAGCAGCACATATCTGTGAATCAACCCTAATGATCACTGTAAACATGAGAAGCATGAACTGGGCCTAACACACACACACAACCCCTTCCTCACGAGCAGATAATAGACCATACAAGAGGTCAGATGGAAGTCACAGGCCAACATACATTCACCACCACATAGTTTTCAAATTGCTGTCCCACATGTGCAGTTCTTACTGTTCCACTCTAAGTTCTTTTTCCTGTCACACACATACTGAAGCCTTTCATTTGTGTTCAGCTCAGTGCCCTGCTGAGTATTAGCAACAAAAAAAATTATCTTCTTAAAGTAATCCTTAATCCTTTGAAGAATATGTGGTATATGTAAAATATGTGCTTCAACTAACAATTCTTTTCATTATCAAGTAATCTGTTGATTTTTATTTATTAATCCTTTAGTCCAGGGGTCTTCAACGTTTAAGACAAGGACCCCTTAACTGAAGAGAGACAGAGCAGGGACCCCCTACTACTTGGCCTTTGGAATTAAAATAGCCCCACATCATCACATACCCTTCACCATACCTAGAGATTGGCATGGGGTACTTTCCATAAAATCATCTCTCAATGCAAATCAAACCAGCTATTAGGCTAACTGAAATAAAACCAAGGCCAAGGGAACTTTATCAGGATGCATAGTATCCTGGATCCATGAAATAACTGGCCTTTAAAAATAATAATCTGCTGCCTCTATGGGAATTTAACATAGGGGTGTACTTACTTATGCCCCCTGTATTTTAAGGAAGACGATTTATTTATTTACGATACATTATTCATTCACAAAGAAAATTGGTGTCCTTAAAGGTTGGATTTTTCATAATTTTTTTTAATTAAGGCATTAAGATCAATTTCCAAAAGATCATTTTTTTATTCCTCTTTTTAGTCAACTTTAGCATGGGTTCATGAACTTATGAGCACCACAGTATATTGTATAAAATTAAGTTGCATTTTAAACTGGGCCTACAATAGGGCGGCCTACAGCCTTTATACATACCTTTTTTGTGTATAGAATACTAAGCTAGTAAAATAACAATTGTCGGCATGATTTTATAAATAATTTTTAATGTTAAATACATGTGGCATAGTGAATCCTTAGGATGACCTGCATCTGTGGATGGCTACCTCAGTGACTGCCTTACCTATAGGCCAGTAAGCCTATCATCAATGGGTTTTTTCTTCACAAAAATAGGCTGATTTATATTTGCCAATAGCATGTTGGATTCATGTTGAGGCATTTCAATTTCTGAAAAAACATTAAAAAAGATTAACAATCATTTGGTGCCCCCCCCTCCAGTAACTCTGAGGACCCCCTGTTGAAGCTCTCTAGTTTAGTCTTTAACTCCCACATGTGTAAACCTTTTCGATCTATGCCCCAGCTGGCTGATTTGAACCGGCGCCTGCCAGCCGAAGCAGGACTCCCGCCCCCCAAGCCTGGCCCGCTGCGAACACGCGAGGCCCCCCCTCCGCCGCGGCCCTCCCCCCACACAATCACCCTGCAGACTCCGGCCTTCAGGAATCTAAGGCTTCCCAAGAGGTTGCGTGTGGTGTACTTCCTGGCACGCACACGCCTGGCTCAGCGCATCATCATGGTGAGAAGATGGATTTAAAGCGGGCTGTACATTTGTACTGTTTTGTGTACAGTCTGCCATCTGTCATTTGTCTTACATTGTTGGATTCCTGTACTGTTCCTGTGCCTGGATTTATCGTCTTACGCACTGCATGCTTATTGTATTAATGTCAAAAAGACTGACAGGAACATTCTGTTAAATGTTGGTTTGTTCAGTGACTGCACCCTCAAGCTGACCTTTACATGTGTGCCATTTCTTTAAAATGGATAAATAGATTAACAATTGAAACCACATTAACAGGCACTGGTAGCTTAAGACTACATCCACATGGATAATTTGTTTGTTGTGACAGTTAAATAAAGATGAGTTATCAAGACAAGAAGAAAATACTGTATGCCTGATGATCGAACAGTGCGATATGGAGAAAATCAAATATCACGATATTTTTGACCAAATACATCAATGTCGATATTGTGGCGATATTGACGGGTTCACTATTGGTGCTTTCACAAAATATTTACATGGTCTGTTACTGACTTGAAAGACAATGGTCAAGTTGTTTGTTTGGCATGGGTTATTTCCATGGCGCCAATGCCCAATTCAGCTTTCTGATATTATTGGACGATAGGAAACATTGGACACAAAACATTTTACCAAAACTCAAACTTGAATTTGTCACTAAAAAGTGACCGCAGAATTGTAATGAAGTTGCTTGATATTGATATTGCACTTAATGTATATAATGTGTGATTTGACAATGAATGAGTGACATTTCATTGACAATGAATGAGTCCTCAATTTAGGTCATGCTGTACGTCTCATCTCGAGCTGGGCGATATGGAGAAAATCAAATATCACGATAATTTGGACCAAATACATCGATGTCGATATTGTGGCGATACTGAAGGGTTCACTATTGGTGCTTTCACAAATATTTACACAATGAGAGTTTTGATAAATAATCACCAATAATGTGGATACCATGGTGAATTATAAAACAGTAAGTAAGTCCGGTGAGTCCAGAAAATGACATCACGTCACCGTAATGCAGCCTTTAAAACCAGGAAAAGACAACGTGTGTGTCATATCACGATATTACGATATCCAAAATGTAAGATGATATCTAGCCTCATATATAGATGTCGATTATAATATCGATATATTGCCCAGCCCAGCCCTAGCGGTGTGATATATGAATGTAAACATAAATCTAAAGAATGAGGTAAAATTCCATGGAAAAAGTCCTGGAGGTGGAGACGTGACCGAACACTAGCGTAATGAAAGAAAAAGTCAAAGCAACTCGAGCAGAAATCTCAGCTAACACAGCTCAACAGATCACTATCATTCATTTGCTCCATCTCCAGGTTGGCACGGTGATCTGGATCGGCATCCTCGTCTACACCGACCCAGCTGGCATACGCACCTACCTGGCTGCACAAGTGTCTGAGCAAAGCCCTCTGGGAGATCCCGGAGGAGGCGGTCTGCCCCCTCACCTCGGGGTGGCCCCCGTCTTTCGTGGAGGCGATCCTACCAGTACCCTCGGCATCAACCCTGCACCAGCTCCTACTCCCATACCTGAGAACCAGTCACAGGGCCACCATGGCTCCTCCAGGGTAGGGCCCCTCCCAGAGGCCCCGCCTCCCGCCGTGCCCCAGATCACCTGGGGAGCGGAGGACGAGGAGGGCTGGAGGAGGCTCTCTTTCAGGCACTGGCCATCGCTTTTCAGCTATTACAACATCACTTTAGCTAAGAGGTGAGTGGGCCAGGAGAGGTATTCAGTGTCACAGTAGTCTGACTTAGATATAATATAGAAGGATAGTCTTGCTTTGCCAGACCTTCCTCCACAGCGCTGCAGAGGAGGGTCTGGCTAGTCCACACAACATTCTGGGATAGAAGGAAAAACACGTTTATTTGCATTTCTTTGAATCAATCACAATCTTCCTGGGGCAGTGCTAAGCGCCGGATGGAGCAACTGTGCCTCTGCAAAATAGCCTCAGGAAGGAACTTGTTTTGGTGGAACATGTGTACGTGCAAAAGTTGTTTTAGTCGTGCAACAGCTCAGATTGGAGGAGCAGTTGACCGTAGTCCTCATAAATCCACCAGAGTTTAAAATGCCAACACAAAGAAAGCAAAAGGTGACAGACATCCGACCGAAAACGGGAGACATCCGGCGGCACCGGAACAATCATGTAAATAAAACGTTGTTAATATAGACTGGAGATAAAGCCTGCCATTGGCTGCCTATTTCAGCCAGCATACCTCCTCCCCTTCCGCTATCTCCGCTTTCTATTTTTCAAAGGTCGCTGCATCCTGAGCTTAGCACCGCCCAAGACGATTTGGATTGGTTTAATTAAATTAAAATGCCATTTTATCAACAACAACTAAAAGATTTGCATTATAGGTTTTTGTTTAAATAAATGGAAAGAAAATTCTAAAACTGGACAAACGCCCTACTGCAATTCGTTGTGTTCTGGGATTTGCCAATCATATTTATCACGGCTGCTAGATTGTTGACTGGTACCAGAAGAAGGGATCATATCTCCCCGATATTGGCTTCTCTTCACTGGTTACCGGTCAAATATAGAATCAATTTTAAGGTAATGTTACTTGTTTTTAAGGCATTACATGGATTGGCCCCTTCATATATTGCTGATCTCCTTACCCTACATCCCTCCTCCAGGAACCTAAGATGGTCTCATCAGTTCCTTTTAGCTATTCCACAGTCTCGGATGAAAACAAAGGGTGATCGTGCCTTCTCCGTTGTGGCCCCGAGACAAACTTCCCATTCATATTAGGGTCCTCCTCTACTGCCGAGATATTTAAGTCTCATCTTAAAACACATTTTTATTCTTTGGCGTATGATTTAGTTTAGGGACATTTGTATAGAAGTGGGTTGTTTGTATGATGTTCATTATGTCTATATTTGTATTGTCTTCCTTTGTTTTTATAACATAATATTACTTTGTACAGCACTTTGTTCAGCCTAGGTTGGTTTTAAATGTGTTCTATAAATAAATTGACTTGACTTGACTATAACATACTAGCATTTTGCTACTGGCTTGACCAGTCCTCATGTCCCTATGTAAAAGTGCATTGGCTGGTTTTGGATTCTGCATTTAGATTCTGAAGAGCCCATCAAGTTTTGTATTATCCTCTTTATTACTGGGCGTTCTGTTTTCAGGTACATTAGCATCCTGCCCGTCATTCCCGTCACCGTTCACCTGAGCCCCCAAGAGGCCATTGAGACACGTCACCCTCAGGACACAAAACACCCCCCACCATCTATTCCCAAGGTTGCTGCAGATATACAGACGGACCTCACTCTTTACAAGTTAGTGTATACACACACACACACACACACACACACACACACACACACACACACACACACACACACACACACACACACACTAGTGTATGCAGGGGCCACAGCACTGAAAGGTCCTTGGCCTTGTGTCTTTCCAGCAGGTTGTCATTGAACTGATTGCACAGTGGACACTGAAACCTTTAAGTCCCTTCTGAAGAAGTCTTTATCTAAAGGTAGAGTGGTAAAGTAGAATAGATTCCAAGGTAGGGCTGCACAATTAATCGCAATTGCATCAAAATCGCAATATGGGCTAGTGCAATATCCAAATCGCACGGGGGCGCAATATTTGTTAAAGGCAAAATACTTGTCAAACCATTCTTAATTAAGTATTGTGGTGCTGCAGAGACGTCCCGGCCTAGAAATGGTATCCTACAGACTAAAGAAAAAAATCTTCTTTTGGTACAGATCCTCGCAAAAATCACCAAAATGATCATTCCCTCCAATACCGTGCATCATATCGTAATTGCAATATCAGTCAAAATAATCGCAATTAGATATTTTCCTCACATCGTGCAGCCCTATTCCAAGGTGGTCTGGAGACAAGGCCATGGAGAGCTCACACACTCTAGGGCTGCACCCACAATGGCTATCAGCTAATGGTTAGGTCATGGTCGCGACCGTCACATTGAGGAAGGCGACAGCTCAGTTCGCGGCGTGTTTAGATGACCCTGAGACGCAGAGAAGGCTGTTGTGATAAAGGTGAACATGCTTTTTTACAAGCAGAGCAGGTTGCAACACAGACAGACAATGTTTTCGAATCACTAGAAAAGATCTTTTGCATGCAACGAAAAAACAAAAACATTAGGGGTGTGCAAAAAAAACGATTCACATTCGTATCGCGATTCAAAAACCTTCTGCGTTGGGTGTTTTCTAGGTTATCATATTTGGGATTATACAGTGTATAGATGTTTTCTTTTTCTTCTAGAAGATTAGAATAAAGCACAAGCTGTATCTTTGTCTGAGGGTTGCGTTAAGAACATTGTGTCAAGTGTCAGTAGACTGATCTTATATGAGGCAAAAATAGAGACAAAGAAACGGAACAACGACGAGGGAGGCTTGCTATCCCCCGCCTTCTGCGAGTATTGTCTCTCCCTGACCGGACCAACCTGGCCGACTGGTTGCTTTAAAGGTACCTGTGATCTGGGATGCAACAGTGGAGTGGAAAAGGGTTAATCCTGTATAGTTTCTGATGGATTAAATGCATTCCTTTTTTTTCTAACGCCTACGTTTTATATCTTCAAGGACAAAAAAACAGACCTGACATCATGCATTGATTCTTTGCTTTTGCTTGAAGTTGTTTGGCCCCACTGCAGCATTTGATATTTTGTATTAGTTTTTTTGCAGTTTAGGCATTTAGGTGCTGGCTAGCTACTTTTCCTTCTCCATGAAAAGCTGTAAGCCAAGAAGTTGTTAAGTCTCATTTGACTTCTTTTGGTCATCTCAGAGTGTGTTGAGGGCTGAGATTTACCAGTTTGTCTTTGAGCTCTGTTTCCAGCGACAGATCTTTCAGTCACTGTTTTGATAGTAGTTATGTCTGACTAATGCTGTGCATCTGCAATACTCACGTGCTGGAAAGAGTGTTGCATTACTTTGGCAGCTGGCCAACCGAGAGCTGTCGTCACAAGTCTTTGCTGCAGCATAACTGCATATTTGACAGGATCTTCAAGTTGGGGATTTAGATTTTCTGTTGATAGGTTAGAAAATGTAGTTATTATAAACGTCACCTTGTTTTTTTTTATGTGATGAAACATTGTTAACCCTTGTGTTGACTTCAGGTCACATTGGCGCGTTTTTAAATTTTTGTTTTATATCATAAAATATTGGACGTAGAAATAAGCCCTGAAAATGTGTAGAAGAAAAATTTAAAAATTTAAAACGTTGGAAAAAGCAAAAGCAAATTGTGTAAAAAGGCGTCACAAATGTCAGAAAAAAAAGTGTTTTTTTTTCAAGGTTGAAACAAAGACAACACAAGGGTTAAACATGTCGCCTCCATTTTAGGAACCACTGAAATAAAGTACATTCTTCGCAAAAAGGGGCCAAATAAGACAATACCAGTCAACGTCAGAGTCGGGAGTTTAGTTTTCACTGTGCTGTGTTGTGTAAGGCTGCTGAGTGGAAGGCTGAGCTCCTCGTTTCATCTTTGGACAGTAGATACAAAGGCTATCAGCTAATGTTAGGTCATGGTCGTGGCCTTCACAGTGAGGGAAGTGGCAGCTGAATTTACGGCTCATTTAGATGACCCTGAGACGGAGAGAAGGCCGGAGTGATAAACGTGCTGTTACAGTAGGAGCAGGTTGCAACACCTTTTTCTAATCGCATGAAAAAAATCTTTGCATGCTCAAAAGAAATCTCCAACATTAACAACAATGGACTATTGATATGATAGAGGATTGTGCGTAGTTTAATCAACTGCAAAGTAACTGTAAATGAGCCAGAGTTAGCTCAGCAGGCTAATTTTCATCTGTTGTTCCTGGCCAGTTTTAAAAAACTCTTTAGATGAGCCATCATGTTTTCAAGGGGGTCCAACATACAACAAACAAAATCACACACACACACACACACACACACACACACACACACACACACACACACACACACACACACACACACACACACACACACACACACACACACACACACACACACACACACACACACACACACACAAACAAACAAACAAACAAAGTCTTTATTTGACTCCCTCTTTGTCCCTCATTCTATTCAGGGTGGCAGCTCTGGGCATAGCGGCGGGCGTCCTGCTGGTTCTTCTTCTCTTCTGTCTCTACCGCGTTCTCTGCCCACGTAATTACGGCCAGAACGGCGTCACTCATGGGCGCAGACGCCGAGGGGACCTGCCCTGCGATGACTACGGCTACTCACCACCCGTCAGCGAGATCTCACCGCTGCTGCTGAGGGGCCACAGTATGGTGAGAATTGAGTCAGATAAAGAATACACACACACACACACACACACACACACACACACACACCTAGATGACTGTAAAAAAAATATTGGATTGGTCAAGATGGTTTGCGTACAACACACCACAGACATTAAACGCATATTGATATCATTAAGTGTGACTTATACTCCCGTGGCTATCATTATTTGTGATGTCCATCATAATTAAACTTCCATAAATCCACTTAGAAATGATAGAAAAGAAGACCGCAGTAGTAGACGCAGTAGTTTCTTCAGTATTGAAGTAATCCAGTTGTCTGTACATCGAACAGGAACAACTTTGCCAAAATGTAAACAAACAGACTCAAAACCGAATACTAGTACTAGTGCATGTAGTTATGACATTGTTACGTTTCCTTGCGGAACACTCATTGTACATGTGTGCATTTCACCTCAAGAGTCAGATTTCTGTGTCAGTTTAGAACAACAACAACAACAACAACAACAACAGGACACCTGCTACCCAAAAAAATACACACCGTGGAGTGAAAACCCATGTGTTCAGTTGGTGTATGCTCCGTCTTTCTGTCTTGCAGGACATTGAGTGTTTAGCCAGTGACGGGATGCTGCTGGCTAGCTGTTGCCTGGCAGGACAGATTCGGGTCTGGGATGCCCAGACTGGTGACTGCTTGACCGTCATCCCAAACCATGGGTGAGAATGTCACAATATAGTTTTTTTTTTTTGGTTTTTGAAAGTGATTTTAGTTGCTTTCTTCTGGCTTGTTCCGTATGGTATCACAACACCACACTTCTTGTTTCATTGTTTTATTGAATTCAGTTTTTCAAAACGAAATATGTACAGTAAAAATACTCTCAATCACAGCACAACCGATACTGGATGTTTAAGGCTGATGTCTATTTGTTTTAAAAACTAATGGCAGTATATTGAGCAGTATATTGGCCAATTGTTTTTACATAAACCCATAAAATAAACAAATATTTTGATAACAATTGTGACCAAAATGACCAAGTACTGAGCAGGACATTTGACAGTTAATAAATCAAACTTGTCAGTCCTCTCTTGTGGTCTGGATTAAACACGGTTAAAATGGTGACAGCTAAACGGTGTAAAAGTTTGTCTGTATTTCACTGTAGAGGATTCCAACACCAGGATGTACGACAGTCTGCTGATGCCGTTGTCTGAAAAACAACACAGATGTTGCGTTCACTTGAAACTCGCCTCGCCATCCTCGTGCTGCATTCATAGTTATTGTAAAATACCCTTTTCCCATCCAGTGGTTGTTTTTGTCGTTTAACAGGAATTTACTGGTGAAATAAGGATGAGGCTCGATATTTGGTCGCATTTTACGTACAATGATATTGGTTATCAGAAACAATCTCAGAAATAATTTGTTATTTCAAAAAAGACTAAGATATATTGAGTTTTCATTTGACTAAAAGTAGACTAAAATGACAAGACTTTTAGTCGACTAAAACTTGACTAACAAAAAAAGATATGTGAATGACTAAATATGACTAAAACTAACAAGGACATTTGGCACAAGACTAAGACTAAATAAAAAATAGGTGATAAAATGAACACTACTCTCCGTATAATTTGTTGGTGCCTTGCAGCTAACTAACTGTACTCTGTTTCCTCCTCAGGCTCAGACGGAGCAGCAGCAGTGGCTGCTGGGAGCAGCGGGACGGCTGGGAAAGCGTGAGCGGAGCTGCCGAGACGGTGTGTTTAGGCTCTGAAGCTCACGGCTCCTCCATCAGTGGTGACGGCCTATCAGAGGGAGAGGGCTACCCGCTGAGACGCCGCACTGCTCCCAGCCGGCCGACTCTATTCACCGACCAGCCCGATCTCACCCCGCTCATTGACACCAACTTCGCCGACCAGCCCCCCTCCCACCTCTGCACCCCGCCCAGGGAAGGCTTTGACTTTGGAGGTCTGGTCGAGCGCGCCTACATGGAGCACGAGCCCCCCTCGCCCTGCGCCTACCCCTCTCCTTCCTCAGCCTCCTCTTCGCCACCGTCAGGAGCTCAGCTCCAGAGAAGACCCAGCTTAGGGGATTCATCCGCCTTCTTAACCCAAGATAGAGCCTCCACAGCGGGGACGCAGGCGACGGCAGACTGGGAAAGCTCTGTCTGGGCCATGGAGCTGAGAGGAAATCTAATAGCTGCTGGGAGGAGCAGCGGTAAACTGGAGGTGGGTGAAAATCTATAATATATATTCACCTTATGCCTTTTCTGTTTGTTTTTGCAAAGAAAAAAATCTGGTCATGATGATGACCAGATTTACTATATATTATTGTAAAATTAATGTACACTTTAAACTCATATTTGTCAGTTGTGGGATGCAGTGGAAGGGTCGTTGCGCTGCATTAATGAAGACGGAGCCTCTGGGATCACAGCCCTAGCCTTCCTCAACAACAGGTGAAACATACACACACATGGACTAAACAGTGCTTCCTCTGGAATGAGACCGATTTGTCTTTTCAAGTCAAGTCAGCTTTATTGTCAGATGTGCTATACATGCATGACATACACCACAAATGAAATTTCAGTCCTCTCGGACCCACGGTGCAAAATAAGTTTTTTATAAATAGAAAAGACATAGAATCAACAATTTAACATGACATAAAAATAAACTATCAACAAGACATACAATAAACAATCAGAATCACAATCAAGGCACATTTTTTTTTGTGCCACATCCATATTGACGTGGAGCATACATTTGTTTTTAATCCCAGTTAATTACTGACATGAAAGACAGTTTCTAAACTCTAAGTTGTAAACTTAATCACTCAGTTTGTGTCAGGGGTAATTATTTAGTATCTGTTAATTCCCCATCCTTTTCACAAAGGGTTGTACTTGCTATGTTTGCACACATTTGCACTATTGCTGCATACTAAAGGCCATTTAACACAGTTTGTGTGAAATGTTTCTTCTAGACAACATAAACAACATGTATGGTGTACCAGCCAACTTGTTGCATCCAAATGAATTTAAAACTAAATACATTTCAAACTTTAGTTGATGTGTATAAAATATAAAATATAAAATAACTCCACTGCGCCCATTGACAGTTACTGTATGAAGGTAAATATTGTGCAAAATGTGAGAGCTTGTAGAACATAAAATCTGAACATAAAAGTTTGGATTTTCAAATATGCATTCGTAAAAAATATTCACACACATGTGATCTGAATTTGAAGTCACACAAAGAAAAAAACACATGAGAGCTTGTAAAAAAAAAAAAAAAAAAAAATCTGAACTTATAAGTTGAAATTTGCACTTGTAGAAACTGTTCACACACCTGTATTCTGAATGTGAAGTCACGGAAAAAATATTCACAAATGTGTAGATTGATATTAGTTAAGACGATGTGGACTATACTTGATCCTGAGACTCCATGTTTTTCCTCCTCAGAATCGTAGCGGCTCGGCTGAACGGGTCTCTGGATTTCTTCACTGTTGAGATAAATAAACCTCTGGCTCTTCTGCAGTACAGAGGTGAGACTCAACAACACGACTCTGATGGGTTTCATTACAACTGTGTAGCCGAGTTGTGTTTTTATTTTAACCAGTAACAACCTGTTTTACTTTTGCATTTCTGTATATTTTTACAGCTTGTGTTTTTTTTAACATTTTTTTAAATGTTAAAGGTGCTCTAAGCGACATTCTCTGGTTGAAGCTTCACTGTTTATATCATTGTAAACTGAATATTATTGGGGTTTTCAATGTTTGTCGGACAAAACAAGACATATGGTCACTGGGAAACTGTGATGAACACTTTTTACAGTTTTCTAACATTTTATAGACAGAAATTACTCAATCAAAAAAATATAATCTGCAGATTAATTGAAAACGAAAAGGATGGTTGGTTGCAGCCGTAATGCAAATAGACAGACTCCCTCAGACATTAAAACGTCAGATTGACAGAAATGTTATGTATTTTTGATAAAATCCACACATTCTTTTGTTTAATGATCTCCAATGTGAAAATGATCTTTTTTTTTTAATCTTGTCTTAACATTGTAGTAAATTTGATATTTTTAAGTTTTGGACTACCGCTCAGACAAAACATGACATTTCATGACATCACCGTGGGATGTAGGAAATTGTGATTGGCCTTTATATTAAAAAGACTAAAGGATTCATTGATAAACTCGAAAAAAAATAATCATTAATTGCTAGAGCTGTGAATCTTCACTGATCTCCCCGATTCGATTACGATGATCATGTCTTCGATTCGATATCTCGATGCATCACGATGCATCAAATACATTTTTCTATTAAAGCCATATAGGAGATTTAATTCATAGCTTTTCAAGCTTCAAAAACAACAACATCCTGCAGTGCTCTAATACTAAATAAATTGGATAGATAAAACTACAGCAACGAGCACATGGCACTTCCTGAATGTGCAAAACATAATAGATTATGTAAACAGAAATGTTGTTAGGCCTACAACACATTGTAAACAGAAATAATCGATTACGGCCCGGCCAATTATCGATGCAGCATCGTCCATGTCCACGATTCGACGCATCGATTACTTGATTCATTTCAACACCTCTATTAGTTGCAGTCCTATTATAAACCAAATATGATAAAACAGGAGGAAGAAAACAGGCGATGAAGGTTCTTAAAAAATGTATGGGGAAAACTGTCTGATGTGTCCTCCTCCAGGTGCCCCTGGGCGAGGCAGCATGCCTCCCTCTCCCTGTTACAGCAGCGAGGATGTGATCAGCTGCCAGCTCACACGCTCAGTACAGTGCGCTCACCAGAAGCCGATCACGGTGCTGCGAGCGGCCGCCGGGAGGGTCGTCGCCGGTAGCCAGGACCACACTGTCCGGGTAACACACTGAATACTAACATGTCAGGCTTCTGTCTGAGGTTTTTAACAGAATTTGTAAGAGGAATAACCATACTACATACATACTACTACGTTACACTGAAGCTTTAGTCATTTTTTAAATGTATTGGTGTTAAAATGCCAAATGTAGTGTACATGTTGCAAACCAATTTCTTACAAAATGTTACACAAACATTCACATACAATAGATTAAACATTACTATACAGACAGTTGTATTAGTGTTACTGTTCAATCCTAATAATTTCTTTCTCTGTTGTTTATTAATCAGGTTTATCGTCTAGAGGACTCGTGTTGCCTCTTCACCCTGCAGGGTCACTCTGGAGGGATCACAGCCATCTACATAGACCAGGTCAGTAATAATCCTTTCTTTAATACTATATTACCATAAATCTAGACTGTCCTTATCTATCCTGCCTCGTTAGTTTTACATACCTACTTTTTTAGGATATATACTATAAAATGTGTATGACATGCTATACTGGCACATTGACTTTATATGACTTACTCTATATACTAAGACTTTTTCGACATACTATGCCATGACTTTTTATAACATACTATACTATGACTTTTTTGCCACTTGTTTCGATATACTATACTATGACTTTTTTCAACATACTATGACTTTTAATGACATTTTTTTAGGACGTAATATACTATGACTTTTTTGCCACTTCTTTCGATATACTGTACTATGACTTTTTTAAATCACTTTTTTTGATATAATATACATGACTTTTTTCGGCGTAGTATTGACTTTTTTGTGACTTTTTTCAACAAACTATACTATAACTTTTTTGTGACGTTTTTCGACATACTACACTGACTTTATTTCAACATACTGTCTTTTGTGATTTTTTTTTACTTACAATACTGTGACTTTTTTTCGACAAACTATAATTACTTTTTTTTACGTACTATACTATGACTTGTTATGACTGTTTTCAACATACTATGACTTTTGTGACCTTTTTTAAACATACTATGACTTTTTTTTCAACATACATTTTATTTCATTTAAGCATTAATTATACAGGTAATCTCATTGACACACAGGTCTCATTCTCCAGAGAGACATGTTTGGAACAATACACAGCAATCAGTTACAGACAGATTGTTTAAATGAACATGCCAAGTACAAGAACACTTAAAACACTACAAACAAGAACAATGCATACACAATCAGAATGGGGTTTATTGCCAAGTAGGTTTTCACATACAAGGCAAATTCCTTGGTTTGGTTTGGTGTATACAATAAATACATTTTAAAAAATTAGCTGAGAATGGCAATAGTCAAGAAAAATAAATTCTGAATAGAAATACTATAACCAAATATGTGAACATATAACTAGTGTCTTCAAATTGGAAAGCTGTGCAGAATGTGCAAAAATATAATAACAGGGGATTTAAAGATAATAGTCCAAGATGTGCGTTACTGTAACGCATAAAGACAGATGTGTATGTGGAGGGGCATAAGAGGCCATGTCAGTGGGCCTCCCGGCCTTGTTGATGAGGCCAGCTGCAGTCGGGAAGAAACTTCATGATGGACCCAGAGGGGAGTTGTTCAAACACTTTGTGCCCGGGGTGGGAGGGATCGGCCACAATCTTTCCTGCCTTCCTCAGGGTCCTGGAAACAAACAGGTCCTGAAAGGATACACGCCAGTCTGCCCTACATACATACAAGACATGGTCAAAATTATAAACACTGCACTGCAAAAGGGGGCACAGCTACCACTCTACAAAGTCAAGCTTGTAAGTTGTTGTGACTCCACAATGATGGAACAAACTCCTCATTGACATCAGGAGAGAAGAAACTCTACACATCTTCTGTGACAAACTGAAAAAAACTAATCTGTTCAGACTGCACCTTAGCCCATTAAATAAAATACAAAACCTTCTTTCTTCTCTCTCTTATTATTTCTAAATGTAGTTTGGCATTTTATTATGACATACTAAACTATGACTTTATTTCAACACACTATACTAGGACTTTTTTTTCGACATACTATGACTTTTGGACCTTTTTTCAACATGCAATACTTAACTTTTTTTTTTTTTTTTTACATACTATACTCTGACTTTTTTTTCCGACAAACTATACTATGACTTTTTGACCTTTTTTCGACATACAATACTATTGACTTTTTGTGACAAACTATACAGATTTTTTTCGATATACTATGCTATGACTTTTTTTTCACTTTTTCCTATATACTATCACTTTTTTCCGATTTGCTATACTGTGAGTTTTTGACTTTTTTCCACATACTATACTATGACTTTTTCACGACATGACGTTTTTGTTGCATACACACACACATACATAAATAATAAATAAGGGTGCTCCGATTGATCGGGCACGGATCGTTATCGGCCGATAAAAGCTTTAAATAGTTTGATCGGTGGTCTCCATAAAGGCCGATCAGATGACGCACTACTCGTGAGAAAATGTTCTATATGCAGCTAAGTTACACACCAACCAGACGGCTGACCGTTGGCAGAAAAAGCAGTTGGACTGATAAGTCTCCCCGAGTTGGTCAAAAAAAAGTGCCTCGGAACCAGGGTGGGACATTAGCCTTGTATCCTTGTAATGGATTGGACAGTTTTTGTCAAAGAATGCTGTTGCTAAGTAACAATGCACAATGCTTATAGGAGTCGCGTTACGTTACTGCTAATGAATCCCCAACATTTCCAGATTTTGTTGCTTCATAATAAAAACATTCAAATACCAAAATAACGGAGGACTTTTATTGTGAAGAACTTACAGGAAATGAAACCGTTCACAGCCGGGGCTTTAACCACACATAGTCGAGTAGCTAGTTTTCAGCGCTAGTCCGGGACGCCATGTAGCTAGCTAGCTGAGCTGAGGTACAGACGAAAGGAAAATGATCTGTTAAAAAATGTGGCGACATATCCCCGGTGTTAAGAGGCCCGCCGCGGAGTCAGCAGTAGCTATGGATGTACAAGCTGTTGAGGGCGAAGTAAAGAAAAAGATAAGCTACTTTTCGAACAAGTTGCGCATTGACAAAACGTACAGCGAAAGACCGTGCAAAACATTTCAGACCGTCCTGCCGACCTGTAGACATTTTAACGTCAGTGTAGACTGGAACGATGTTTAAGTCGCTTGAAAGCTGCTGCTGTTTTAATCCTGTTGGCTCTCTGCTGCTCAGTTCTACCCCGCACTGACGACACACACACACACACACACACACACACACACACACACACACACACACACACACACACACACACACACACACACACACACACACACACACACACGGTGGATGCAGGAAAAACTGGAGGACAGATACACTTAATACATCCATGAGCTACACTTGTTATTGTAGATCAATGATAAGTTAAAGTCCAATAAGTCCTTTATCAAACCGTATGAATGTGTGTCCCAGGATAGGAAATTAACTAGCAATGTAAATTTCAACAAGCTCCTGACACAATAAATAAATTGTATTAATAATAAAAAAAAAAATTTAATAAAGCAATTTAAAATATGATAGTGCACTTTCTTTTATAAATTTGAATTCTGGAAAAAGTGGCTGGTAAAAATTGTAAGTGGCCCCACCCTGCTGGAACACACTGAAGAACACACTGACAGTTTTTTTGTAATTTATTCCGAATAAGGCTTTAGCTATATGTTTAGCTCTAAGCTGTTTGTTTCTAACAGAGGAAGTGGAATGTTGAACGTTTCCTGTCAATAAAAGTAGACCGTTGACAATTCACAATACATTATCTTCTGTTAATTTTAATACTTATACATTGTTGTTAAGAATATTAAAATGAATATATGATAAATATATGACATGATAAATAGAAGGTTTCAAATAGACCCGGTGATCTGCATCGGTCGATACTACTCCCAACAATCGGTGATCGGCCCCAAAAATCCTGATCGGAGCACCCTTAATAATAAATACCTATTAAACTCATGATCAAAGATGTGTACTTGCTGTAACTCTGTGTCTCTGTCTCCTCAGACGATGGTTCTGGCGAGCGGTGGGCAGGACGGCGCCATCTGCCTGTGGGACGTCCTGACAGGGAGTCGTGTAAGTCATGTTTACGGTCACCGTGGGGACGTCACCTCGCTGGTCTGCACCACCTCTTGTGTCATTAGCTCGGGACTGGATGACCTCATCTGTATCTGGGACCGCAGCACTGGGATCAAACTCTACTCGATACAGCAGGTACTGTTGTGGCTCTTCTTATATTCTCAGAAATGCACCAATCACCAGCGAGCATGACCCGGGCAGCAGTTTTTTGTATGACTATTTTAACCCTTTTTTGTCTGTGAATTAATAATAAAAAAATAATAATCTTAAATTTGCCACACAATACTACAACAAAACGTACCACTCAGTCAGTTTGTTCCCTGGTGAGTCGACCTTACCCCTCTCTCCTCCCCAGGAGGTGGGCTGTGGGGCCAGTCTGGGAGTGATCTCAGAGTCTCTCCTGGTGACGGGGGGCCAGGGCTGCGTCTCGTTTTGGGACCTGAACTTCGGTGACCTGCTCCAGACAGTCTACCTGGGCCAGAGCAGCGACGGACAGGGCGTCCGGCAGCTGCTGGTGCTAGACAACGCCGCCATCATCTGCGACTTCGGCAGCGAGCTCAGCCTGGTGTACGTGCCCTCTGTGCTCGAGAAACTAGACTGAGGAGAGACGGATGGAGGGCAGTCGTTGATGGTGGTGGGAACAAAAACATGCACTCGGAACATCATTTCCACCTCCATCACTTCCCCTGTTTGTTTTTTTGCTTTCTTTTTTTGTTTCTGACACCCAAAGGAGATCATTAGACTGGTTTCCATCTGCACACAAGGCTCTTTTTTTATTTAGATGTTTTAAGTACAAGCCTGGATGTAATGATGAAAAAAAGAAAGCTGAGGAGTGATTGTGCAACCTGCTGCATTTTATCGGAGGAGTGACAGACCCTTGATAGCGAACTGTTGACATTTACGAGGGTCATGAGGTTAGTTTAAGAAAAGCTGGATGTTTCTCATTTTAAGAGGACCCACCAGTCACCAGTCTGTGCTTTTTTTTTTTTTTAAATGCGTGTTTGTTTTGTGGCTCTGCCCTCTATGCTGCTTGTATGGGTGGGGCTTCACTGTGACCCCACCCACCCAGAGAGGAAGATAAAACTGTCTCCTTATATTTTAATATTGCTGCTGCCTCTTTTGCTCAACAGCAAAGTGCAGCCACAGCAAGCTCTACGGGTCTACGGCCTGTTGGGATGAGCTGCACAGTTACACGTGTGTGCGTGCGTATATGTGTGTTGGAGACTGAATGAATGAATCTAGGCCCTTTTTAATGGCAAAAATACTGCTGAGAACAAAAATTGTTTGGTTATACATGAAATGTGCGCGCGTGTGTGTGCGTGTGTGTGTGTGTGTGTGTGTGTGTGTGTGTGTGTGTGTGTGTGTGTGTGTGTGTGTGTGTGTGTGTGTGTGTGTGTGTGTGTGTGTGTGTGTGTGTGTGTGTGTGTGTGTGTGTGTGTGTGATAACTGATGATTACTGTATAAAGTAAACCTCCATAGGGGGCTGTTTTTTTATGTATAAATCTATTATTTATTAGCGTACTTTTTTTTTTTTTTTTAAATAACAGTTTGTTTATGAATGGCTAATCCCAACTCTTTAACATGAATATAACAATGTGGAAATAATGACATTAATGTAAATGGTGATTGTTTTTTTGGCGGGGTTGGGGCTGTGGTTCTAAAACAATTTGTGATATTGAACTGGAAACACTGAAGTGTTTGTTTTTATGAAATTTGGGGGCTGTAGTAGGAAAGGTTCCTCCTTTTATCCCAGCCTCTGATTCTGGGGTTACTGATGTGTGCTACACCTTTACCGGGCTACCTCCATTTTCCAAACTGCTTGAATTTTGGATGAGAATACTGACTTTGTTCGGCACATGCTGTCATTAGCTGACGTCATGTTTACATTGGCTGTTTTTATAAATTGTGCCCTTTTTAGAGATTTTTTTTTTTTTTTTTAATCACCGTTAACTGTAACTGATTCAACTTTTCACTCCTGCATTTTCGTTTTTTTGGCCAAAACTCTTTTTAAAACATGGCTTGTTTTATGCCCCTATAAGCTAATAATACATAATATATAAGCAGTCTCCAATTAAAACAGTTTACAGCATTGTGATTAATAAATGCTCAGAAAGACAAATATCACTTTTGCTAAATAGTCATGGATTTGAATTTCGACAGATGCTGGACCAAACAAGAAACATCGAGGCAGAAAGAAATAGAATTTGCACAGTTTCTGTGCTCCCACAATAATTTTTTTTTATCTGTTACTGTGCAAAGTTTTGATTAATCACACGTCTTAATGAGGAATAAACACTTAATTTCACATGATATACGTAACTCCAAACGATGCCAATAAGCAGCAGGTCTTAAGACAATTTGCTACACCCCCAGGGCAACTGTGTACTCTATTCCTAGTACTCAGCCACAGGTGACAACAATTAGCGGATGAAGCAATATATATGTTGCTTATTGTGATTGCTTTGAGATCTGTATATATCTTTGTATGCTTGTGGAAATGCTTTGCGCCTGATAAAGATATGTTTGATTGAAATGTTGCACATGAGCAGAGCAGATTCTAGTTATGTAGCTATGCTTCAAAACTCTGATATAAAGTAAATTGGTTGGTTTAAAATTCAGTGGGCAGAGCCAAAGAATACTACGGAGCCCCCCTGGTGTCAGTTGATAAAAAAAAAAAAACTAAACCGTGCGCACGGATTCATAATCCGGACGTGTTTAGGGACCATCTACAAACTACAACACCAACACAAAAAACAACTACAATGTCTCATTGTAGTTGTACTACAGCACTTACTTTTAAAAAATAAGTTTAGAGACACTACCTTATTTAAACATTAAATTAATAGATTTTTTTGTGTCAGTGTTGTAGTTTGTAGATGGTCCCTAAACACGTCCGGTCTGACTGACTGCCGTCTCACCTCCGGTTGCTCATAGAGACCAATGTTATTTCTCCAGGTCGGAGGACGGCTCGTTTTGATGAAAATGAGTTTGTAGCTCGTTGTTAGCCTTACTACGTTAGGAAAGATGCGTAGTTTGTGTTTTAATAACATTTCGCTATTGAGAATTATCCCAGAAGTTCGAATCTGTGAATATATTTCTAATTTTGCTTACATTTATAAAACCGAGAGCACGGATTAGTTTTTTTTTATCATCTGACACCAGGGGGGCTCCGTAGAATACACTGGTATGTACTGTTTAAATCTATAGCTAATTCAGCAAGCGGTTTCCATTCTGCACAAAACAAGCATCTGGAAATGGTGGTTTTCAGTGTCATCGTTTACTTCGAGCTGCGTGTCACAGAAACCAGACTTGTGACCTGCTTGACATTATAGCCTGTTAATTTATTAGCTCGTTTTCTGCGTTAGAAACGGGGAAATGTGTAGTTTTTGTTGGGTTTTTTTAACTCATGTTTTCTAGCAATGTGAATTTGATTTAAAGCAAAAGTTGGACGTTTTGGGAAATCTGCTTAACGTTTTTCGCTTTCTGGCAGGGAGATTTGAATAAGAAGGTCGATACCACTCCGTTTAATATTGAACTAACTGTTAACTTACAGCAAGCATCCGTTTAGCTAACGTTAGCTAGGTTACACAGAGAGTGGAAATGGGGAAACGGCTAACGTTAGTCTGGCTCTCTCAGATGTTAACCAAATTTACCGACCAGCAACGTCAAAGCTCACTAGCTAGCTAATTAACACGATGGTTGTATTTTTTTTTTTTTTAATAATTAAACAAGATAGCACTTATTTCCTTTGCTTTTTGACAAGTGAGCTGCTGTAACAAGTTAATTTACACGGTGTGAGATAAATAAAGTTTATCTTTTATAATGTGTTAATTAGTTAGTTAGCTAGCTAGCAAGCTTAAGAAGTGATGTGACTAAGCCAGGTTGGTTGTTCTCCCGTTTCCGGTCTTTGTGCTAAACTAACCTGCTGCTGGCAAATGGTATTTTTGTCTTATATAAGAGTGGTATCTCCTCATCCAACAGTTCACCAGTCAGCTAATTAAAAGTACTTCCCAAAATGTCTAGCTATTCCTTTTAAAGAGGGGTGGTGTGGCAATTTCATTTGAATTTTAGCTTCTTTTGAATGTTTCTGGACTTGGCCTTGTAACAATCCATTTCCAACACAATATGATTCTGCCCAATTTATTTGAGTAAACCATGCTCGTTACTGCTGCTTCAAACATACCTTTTCATCCTTTCATGTTGCTTTTATTCATCCGGCTGTCAGTGTACCATATCAAAAGTCTGTGGATGCAGCTGTCCTTTGAGTTGGTAAAGGAACATGTCCTGTGGCTGCATCCTCACAATAACGGCAGAACTCTGAAATTAACGCTTTGTGGTCCACATCTGATCCTCCACCTACTGCCTAAACAAGTAGAAATCAGATGTATCATTTCATTTCTTACTGTTTAGACAGCTGTCAGGAAAATCAGAGCTGTGGCAGGAAAAAATAAGCACTAAACTAACATTTAAGTCTCCTCCCTTTATTGGTAGTAGTGGAGGTCATTTAATTTACTATTTTGTAACACAAAAAAAGCGCAGAATTTGTACTAATTTTCAAATAAAGAAAGAGGCTTTAATACCACAACAGTTGTCTGTCTACTGGATTTATTTTTTTTTTTATTTTTTTTTTTACAATAATGATGATTAGTGAAAGTTTATCCGGACATTTGGAGTAGTCTAACTTTATTTAAGGTATTTACAGTGTTACTGATGAAGACAAATAATCAACTTGTTAAGACGTGCGGATTTGTATGCTGCTCTGTGTTACCATGACAACCGAGCTATACACACTGAGTTACAGGCGTTTGTGTCCTTAAGATAACTCCACCCAGCTCCTCTGGCCTGCCTGCAACTCCATGCATCCATTATTCCAGTTCAAAACAACTGCAGAGAAGAGCAGCCGAACACCATCGCACCTTGTGAACGGGGATATGAAAGGAGTGCATTCTGGGATATTTTTTTTTTTGTCGTTGTTGGCCCAGATCTGGTGCTGGGAGTGCAGAACATCCAAACATAGAAAGAAAAGCAGCAAAGAGCGACAGAAGGAATACAGACAAGTGCATAGTGATCTGGTCCCAGAAGCCACCAGTGATTGAAGGAACAGCTAGTGTGTTTGTGTTTCAGGTATCACACCGCTAAAGCCCAAACTTCAAAACTGAACCCCTACCGTCTGCCACCAGGCACGTCTTGGTAATCGATACCGCAAAAATGTCTCACACTCTCAGGATTCAGTGTTTTGGTTTGTTTTCTTATTATAAGCAGGATTAGAAAGAGCTAGAGGCCTTCACTAACACCTGGTAGTAAAGTGAGAGAAGGGCAGCGATCCGTGGACTCGTCTCAGCGCTTGCCGAGGCCCCAGAGCGGGTCCAGGCTGCTGAGCGGGTCGTCACCTTCCTCCCCTCGAGTCCCATGGAGACCCTGACCCTCTGCTGGCTGCAAGAAGCTCTGCTTGGTCACCCTGTGCTTCCCTTTGCCCCCTCCCTCCATGGAGAAGGCCTCGGGCGTCATCGCGGCCAGCAGCTCCAACGACGAGGGAGCCGAAGCAGGAGGCGGACTGACACTGGGCGTAGCCTCCGGGGCTGGCTGGTGGTTGGCTGATGGGGACGTGGAGGGGGAGGCCGCGTCCAGGCCGTTGGGTGGTGGTGGAGAGTGGGTAGGGCAGGTGAGAGGCGGGCTGAAAGAGGAGGGAGGCTGGGGATCTGTGGGTGGATAGAGGTCCTGGAGCAGCTGGACTTCACACGGCGAGTCGAGGACGGTTAAGATGGTGCCAACCTGCTCCTCCAGGCCATAGGCGGCCTCCATGGCTGGGTCTGTGGCGCTCGGTGGCCGGATGCTGAGCTTGGCGATGGTGGCTTGGATGGAGCTGATAGGCATGTCACCACCGAGGACGAGGTCCTGCTGGGACTCCTGTCTCGGGTAAGGCTGACCAGAGGGAAGATTCAGAAAAGAGAAATGTTCAGATAAGAAGAGACACAAAGAAACTAAAGTGCCTCTAACGTATAATTAGGGTTGGGTACTGAAACCCGGTGCTAATACGGCACCTGTGCCTAAACATTTGCTATCTACCGGGCCTAATCGCAACGCAGATTTCAGTGCCTCATTTCGGTGCCAATTAAATGACAGAAGCATCGCTGCACGTGACGCTAGTTAACACTTCACTTGACAGCAGGTAACGTTAGCCTACCATTAGCTAGCAGCTGGATTAAACACGGTTAAAATGCTGACAGCTAAACAGTGTGAAGTCTGTATTTCACTGTAGAGGATTCCAACAGCGGGACGTTAAGCAGTGTGCAGCTGCCTTTGTCGGAAAAACACAGACGGTGCATTCACTTGAAACTAGTAAGCCTCGTGGTGCATTCAAAGTTATTGTAAAATACCCTATTCCCCTATTTTATAAGTATCAGTTCAGGCACCGGCACCGTTTTAAAAGTATCGTTTTCGCACCGGTATGGGAAAAAAAAAAAAACGATACCCAACCCTACTTATAATAATACAATGTATTTATAATTAGTGACTCCTGCTGCTCTACTGACAACTTTACTGACAATAAAAGGGGTTACCTCGTCTGACCAGAACATGTAGAAATCCTTTGGAACAATAAGGTGAGCAAAATATAAGATAATATAGCATTAAAACTAAAGTGAGAATGACTAAACAGGTTGGAGCTACCAGGGAATGAGATTCAATAAGTTCACTCGAGGAAAAGCAATTCTATTCTACTCCTTTGATGACGGAAAACATTTTGACTTCAAAGACATGTTATCAATAACACCAAAGAGTCAGATCCCCCCCCCCCCCAAGTTATAAAGAAAAGACATTTTCTCACTTCTCACGTAGATAGTTAGGTAGTTAAGACAATGGTCTGGTAGTTCTGCCTGCAGATGTCTGCAATATAATGGGAGTGAATGGAGTTTTGTTTCCTATGGGATACTGATGCTCAGTTAGGTTAAAAACATAAATAAAAATCTGGTCAGTTTTCAAACTACATACTGAAAGGTAGTCACATCGTCTGGGCACAGAGGCAGGTGAATCCGAAAACTTTGGACTTTGACAGTGTCAAACCTTTGTGGCTGCAGAGTTGGTGTTCTTGCTGCAGGTCGCGGTAGTGATCCCGTGTCTCTGAAGGACCTGCTCAGCGTGCTTCAACACGGCCTCATAGCAGAACTTCAGGTGGAGCTGGAGACAGCGCAAAAGAGACGATTAAAATAAAGCCTTTTTACATGCGGAAATCTTTTCCCCCTGAGGTTTATGTACTATATTTGTGTTGTGAATTTAAAGTTTATCCTGCTATTTTTACAACCCTTACTGAGTCAGCTGCACTATGCAGGATGTATCAGCACCTACAGTATATCATCAGAAGTAACCACAAAGTGGAGCTACAGTGCTAAGCATAAGTGAATAAACCCATGCTAAAATTGACTAAAAAGAGGAATAAAAAAAAAAAAAATCATCTTTTGGAAATTGATCTTAATGCCTCAATTTAAAAAAAAAAAAAATCACATCGTGACATACCCTTCACCATACCTATAGATTGGCATGGTTTTATTTCAGTTAGCCTAATAGCTGGTTTGATTTGCATTGAGAGATGATCTTATGGAAAGTAACCCATGCCAGTCTCTAGGTATGGTGAAGGGTATGTGATGATGTGAGGCTATTTTAATTCCAAAGGCCAAGGTAACTTTATCAGGATGCATAGTATCCTGGATCCATGAAATAACTGGCCTTTCAAAATAATAATCTGCTGCCTCTATGGGAATTTAACATAGGGGTGTACTTACTTATGCCCCCTGTATTTTAAGGAAGAACATTTATTTATTTACGATATAAATATAAAAGATTATTCATTCATAAAGAAAATTGGTGTCCTTAAAGGTTGGATTTTTCCTAATTTTTTAATTAACGCATTAAGATCAATTTCCAAAAGATGAGTTTTTATTCCTCTTTTTAGTCAACTTTAGCATGGGTTTATTCACTTATGCAGTCACCTTATTAACAGTTATCCAGGAAATTGCTTTATACAAAAATTGTTATTATTCTCAGATTGGAATCAGAAAACTTTATCCACCGAACCTCTGATCTCCCATCAGCCACCAGGAGGAAATTCATGACCAAGGAGTGCACAGTCTACCGATGTCACGCTGAATTCATTTTGGTGATGAAGTCCTAACAATTACCACCTGTCCAACCCTGCCTACTGCAGCTTTCAAATACAAAGCCCAAACACAGCTTCAGCGTTCGGTGTGTCTGACCTTCTCCTGTAGCATGTTCTTCCTCTGTTGTCTCATCTTCTTCACCAGCACCGGAAGGTCTGGGATCCCGTTTCCTGCCTCCAGCTCCTGCAGCGCAGCGTACAGCAGACAGAAGACGCCGGTGCGTCCCACGCCCGAGCTGAGACACAGACAAGAGTACAGGCTGATTAGATACAGTCTCACCACATCACTGATGAGTTCAAATGACTGTGGAACAAGGAACGAGATCATCTGATGTGTCGGTGCTGTATTTTGAACCTGAAAAACAACACAATTTGTATATTGTTTCCAGGTGCTATTTAGGATGTACACAATACCTAGTATTCACGTCCCAGCACTATCATTTTTGCCTTGTACTTTTGTCTTTAATTGTTCTTGTATAGTTCATATTTCTTTTTTCATATTTTAATTTTATATACCTCGTTTATTTTTTACTTTCACTATTAATCTGTAATTATTCCTTGCTGCAACAAACACATTTCATTCCTCTGTGGTTCAATAAAGGCTTATCTAATCTTATTTTTTATTCATAATTTGTATCTGTTAAGTTTTGACTTTGTGGCACATTTTGTTAAGTGCCTTATGTTGTTTGCCAGAACACTCTTTAATTAGAGATTTTAAATCTCATTGTGGCTATTCTGGTTAAGTAAAAGTCAACTAAAAATGTATAAATTAATGAAAAAGGTAAACGGTAAAAAAGGAACAAAACAGTGTTATACAAGAATTACGTTTAAACTACTCAATGTGCATTAAAATAAACCAATTAAGGGTGCCCGGATAGCTCAGTTGGTAGAGCGGGCGACTTCTCTTTATTGATCCTTTAGGGATGACTCCCGCATGGAAATTGGATTTCCAGCAGCAGATTTCAGCTTACACAAACAAGTAAATAAATAAACAAACAGTAAAACAATAAACTATAGATAAAGAAAAATATATAGGACTGTATAAGAAATTATACACAAAAGAAATTAGAGCCCGACCGATAAAGGATTTTTAAGGTCGATATCGATACAAATCCAATATTCAGATATATCCGCCGATATATATATATTTTTTAAAACAGATTTCCCTAACAGTTATTTGTAGTTATTTATGAGTCCTCACTAAAATAATATGATAATGCAGTTTAAAATTAAACTTGTTTGTTTTATTGTCACAACAGAACAGATAAACATCAAAATATATTAAAGTTCTGAAATACAAACTTAAGATATGAAACTTAAAGGGTTAAAGACCAGTGTTGCCAACAAGGACCGTTGTAGAGCGCCCTCTGGTGGACAAACAAGGGCCGTTGTAGAGCGCCCTCTGGTGGACAAACAAGGGCCGTTGTAGAGCGCCCTCTGGTGGACAAACAAGGGCCGTTGTAGAGCGCCCTCTGGTGGACAAACTATGCAATGCCAACACTCATAACATGGTTGAAGGGTGTTTCGTCCGTTTTTATTTTATTTGTTAAATATTCATGTATCGTCCATTATAAATGCCAGTACCGATAGTTTGGAAAATGCCTAACATCGGCCGATAATATTGGCCCGCCAATATATTTGTTGGGCTCTAATAGAAATGTAATGCTGGATTGCAGCTTGCAGGATAAACGGCTACTTTGAATTAAGATTAGATTTCAACACACTGTGACACACACTCACCTGCAGTGCACCACGACAGGTGTGTGTAAGGGCCTCTGGTGGAAGTAGTGTCCATGAACCTCCTGGATGAATCGCAGCAGGTTGCTCTTGCTGTCAGGAAGACCCCTGATGAGAAATATGAAGAAACGATGACTCCTCTGATTAAATAAATGTGAGAGTAATAAATACCAACAACAACAACAACCTCGAAACGTGAATTTTCTACACAAACTAGTTAATAAAAATATATGACTCACAGCTCCGGCCAGGAGGTAAACTGGAGATGGACGACCGTGCGTTTTAGGCTTTGGTCGCGGTACTGCAGGCTGATCATGCGCTCAACGTGTGTCGGTGTGGTCTTCTGCGTGGTCAGGCTGAGCGTGATTGGTCCCTGAGAGACCTGCTGGCCGCGCTCCGTTGGGAAGTAGCGCACAACCTTGCCCTGGGAGAGAGCCAGAAGACAACGTTAAAAACAGACGGAACAAAACAAATACGGTAGTTAAAGAATAAGGAAATAATTTTTTTTATTATATATTGTATTTTTGAAGAAGGAAAAAAAAAAACTTAAAAAAAAAATGTCTGTTTCAATTTTCTGCAGCTGCAGACCATATGTTGTTTTAATCACTTATTTATTAAGCACAGTGAAAACTAAACTAAACTCAGTACCTTTTCCAGCTCCTGCTCTGAAACCAGCATGACAACCATTGACACCTTCTGCTCATACACCATCAGCCAGAAGTCTGCCGCTGTGCCAGTGAGCGGAGCCTGTGTGGCAATAAGGCGTGGGCAGTATGGCGACAGGTCTTCCACATAGCTGGCGTTGATGTAGTCGTCTTTGCCTGATTGCAGCACCACGCGGTTGAGGTCGTAGGGCATGACGTCCTGGTGACGGTTCTTCATGGTGTAGCAGCGGGCGATTGCGATCGAGAGTTGGCGGGCGTCCTTCTCCTGCTGGTCCTGGAGCTCTTTCCAGCGGGCGTCCAGCACCGACAGGCCACCCTCATTCTCTGAGGGGTGCTCCAGGGAATCTACCTGGGCTCTGTAACGTTCAAGTTCACCGTGAAGACGGGCAACACGCTCTGGGGTTTGGTAAGGGTCGCCCTGGATCAGGAGAACTGCCTGGGAGCTCTTCTTGCGTCGCTCCCCATCCTGTGGGTCAGCTTTGGTGGGTTGGAGGACATTGGTGGGGGCCTTGGTGCCTCCAGGTTGACTCTCGGGGCTCGAAGAGAGGAGGTCATCTGTGCTTGAGTTCTGGCGCTGAAACTGCGATGTGGAGGGAGAGACAGCAGAAGGAGAGGGAAGAGTGGGTAGAGCTGTACCTCCAGGGGTGGGGGCTGGGGTGAGTCTCTGCTGGGGGTTCAGACTTAGAGAGGTAGGACCTGGAGAGGGAGATGGGGAGGGGGAAGGCGAAGGGGAAGGAGGGACAGCGTTAGGTGCTTGAGCCACTGAAGGACCTCCGGGAGAGGGCTGGATCATGTGCTGAGCGGGGGGAACGTGTGGACCATGTGGGCCCATGGCAGTGGGTTGCTGGGGGGCACTTGCAGGTACATTCACTCCTGGAGCTGAAGGGTACATAGTAGAGGGCTGCGGATGGGTCATGGGAAGGGGAGCCTGAGGTTGTTGGGAAGCTGCAGGCTGTGGTGCCAGGGGCTGCTGAGGCATCATTGGAGCCCCTCCAGGATAGCACACTCCCCCAGAATGAGGGGGCTGAGCCTGGGGTTGGCTGGGCATCCGCATGGGCTGTTGGGGCATGTTTGGTATAGGAGGCTGTCCGGGGTGGGGGTGATGTTGTTGGGGTAGTGCACTGGGGGGCATCTGTGGCATTGGGCCCCTTGGCAGGTGGACCTGAGGACCAGGGACCATATGAGGTTGTGAGGCTTGGGACATCTGTGGGTGCAGGGCAGGGTGAAGGGGCTGGCTACTGGGGGGCATGTAGTTCTGCGAGACTGGTGGCATTGGCTGACTTGTAGGGGGCATTTGTCCTCTGGGACCACCTGGTATCTGCATCTGTGGGTGGTGCGGAATCTGCTGGGCGTTAGGGGGCATTGAGATTTGTTGCTGATGTGGCAACATGTGTTGGTGAGAGAGTCCAGGGGGCATCTGTTGGTGGGGGTGGGGCAGGTAGGGTTGAGATGCAGGAGGTGCTGGCTGAGAAGTTTGAGGTGGCATCTGGCCCTGAGGTGGCCTTGGCATGGAGCCTGGCATCATCTGAGGGTGCTGCTGGGGCACGTAGCCCTGTGGAGTCTGGTAGCCTTGGGGTATCTGAGGCTGGGGCTGATAGCCATTTTGTTGTTGATGTGGCTGCAGCTGACCTGGGAATGCCTGCTGGTAATGGGGGGGAACACCAGGCTGAGGGGGCATATATCCATGTGGATAGGCTTGCTGAGCCTGAAGATGAGGGTGAGGGCCAGGAATAGCCCTCGGTCCAGGCTGGTACCCCTGAGGTAGTGGTTGCCCAGTGGGCTGAGGGTACGGCTGCTTCTGCTGCTGTGGTTGGGGTGGGCCTTGAATGGGCATCCCTGGTCGGGGCACAAACTGGGGGTAGGCCCCCATTTGTGGAGGTACAGTGTAGCCAGTTGCAGCTGCAGGGGGGACATGGTGGTGTGGTGTAGAGGCGTAGCTGGGGATAGGGCCCTGGATGCTATCTACGGTGGTGGTCGAGGGCCGAACTGGGACAGGGGCTACAAAGCCAGGTTGGGGGGCTTGAGGAGGGGGTGGCCGATAACCTGACACAGCTGCCTGAGTCGGCATTTGTGGAGGCATCTGAGGAAGGGGTCCGCGTGGCATAGGTCCATGTAGAGGCCCAGAAGTTGGAAACTGAGCAATCCGTGCCAGGAGCTCTGGAGGAGGCAGGTTGGCAGGGAAGCGATGAAGACCAGCAGCTGGAGCACCAGGCCAAGGCAGAGAGCTGCTGCCGCCGCCCAGGTTGGCAGAAGGACGCATGAAGGCTTCATGCCCGGGGAGACGAGCTGCAGTGTTGGAAAAGGAAGGAATGTCCGGCGGGAGGCTACGGAGCTCCTCAGGTAGGTCACCCCCCAAGGCCAAGATGGCTGCACTAAGCTCGGCCAACTCTGGATCCTCCAGGCTAGAGCAGGCAGAGTCGACATCTGAAGCCTTTGTATTTAAGGAGGGCTTGGCTGCTGTAGGCCGTGCTGGGGGCTTCTTCTGGGTCTCTCTGAAGTGGGAGACAAACAGAGAGCAAGTGAAATTCAGGATTTTTTCCTTAAATTGCTTTTTCTATCTGGGGGGGGGGGGGGGTGTCAACGTTGTGAAAAATGCTTTGTTGTTTTCACTTTGTGACTAAGCCAATATCGCAGCAAAACTTTTTAGATTACATTTACAGAAGAAAGTATAGTGGAGGATACCAACAGGCTAAAAAAAAAAAAAAAAGAAAGAGTCTAACTGTGCGAACCAGAGCATCACTGTGACTAGCACTGCAACTAACCCATTACCGATGAATCTGTCAGGTTTTTTTCCTTCACATAATCGATTAGTTGTTTGGACTATAAAATGGTGAAAAAGGTTGATCAGTGTGTTCCAAAGCCCAAGATGACGTCATCAAACGTCTCGTTTTCTCCACAGCTCAAAGATATTAGATTACTGTCATAGAGGAGTGAAGAAACTAGAAAAATATCCCCATTTAAGTGGATTTTTTTCTCAAACCGATTATCCAAATAGTTTGCGATTGTTTTAACAGTTGACAACTAATCGATAAATCTTTGCAGCTCATATTATGACAGTAATCCACTGTAACTCAAAAATACAGGTTTCTTTTATTTTTTTACTTTCAAAAGTCTCACTTCTGGTAAAATGTTATTGTTTCAAAGTCTGCCTTACTTTTCTAAGGCGGGCTTCCTGTCCTCTGCCCTGGTCTGGCATAGAGTCTTCGCTCTTTCCAGCAAACGTGATGCTTTGGCCTCCAGGTCGTCATAGAACTCCTTCCCCTCCTGAGACTTCTTCATCAGGTCCTCATAAGCTTCGTACGAGCCCACCAGTCCCTGCACGGTGCTGTTCCACTGCTGCTCAGTCAGACTCAGGCCTTTACGGACCGAGGCGTACTGGACGTTGGCCTCGGTCAGGGCCTTCAGGATGTTCTCCTGAGCTGCCAGATTCTGGTCAATATACACCTTCACCTGCTCGTACTTCTTCAGCTGCTCCTCAAATATACGCTGAAAGGACACAGGTTAGTTTTTTTTTTTTTATGATTAACATTTTTTTAGGCATAGACCGATTATCGGCCCTGGCCGATTATCTCTCCACAGTACATGGCCTCCTATTAGACCTCCAAAAAGCTCAAGTACTTTCCACATTTTTTGGTGTAAACACTTAGTCTTGCAAACCGTTTGTATGACATTCTTTCAAATGCTGCTACTCCAGCCATCTCACAAGCCCATTCTTGGATTGAAGGTACCACTTCGTTCCTCCATTCTCATTCTCTCTGTCTGGCTATCATTTAACTAGTTTGGACCCAGCATCTTATGTGCTCATCTATCCCGCTTAGGAGGACACAGGCTGATCTCACATATAATACTTTAAGAGAGATTGTGTACTAAACAAAAGCCACAAGATATTACAAAACCCACTGACTGGTGCAATTTAAACGTGGAGACTCTTACTTGAAGTCACAATCTGCATGTTTTGTGTGGACTTTACGTCATACCTTCATGTCTGCCCTTTCTGTGGTGACGAGGGTGGAGGTGATGTCATCCTGCTGGATGAGGTCGCGGAGCTGTTTCTCCAAACAGCCTCTCTGTTCCCTCATTTCCTGCACCTTCCCCAGGATCCGCTTCATACACTGCAGCCCTGCTACTTCCTCTGCATACACATACACACACAGAGGGTTACAATACGATTTGTAACATTATAAGATAGAATTCCGCATGACTGATACATCTGATACATCCGTTTAGCATTTTAAATCTCATGCAAATGTCATCTTTGTAATTGTGAAGCATTTTGTAATCCTGGTTTTTAAAAGTGCTGTATACTAAATAAAGTAGTACTTCCATTTAGTTTATATCTAAATCCATAAGATAAGCTACATACTGCACCTATGTTTCACAACACAATGTAGCAGACACTGCTTCCCTTTACAATTAAACATCTGAAACCTTTTCAGCTCTTGAATAACTATAAACACATTGTGCCAAATTACATACACATACTCAACCCCTTACCACCAAACACCCCCTCACCTTCGCTGAGCTGGGGTCGGGGCAGGGCCTCTTTCAGACTTTCCAGTGGCCCACCCAGCAGACGCAGGTTGCTGATGTGCAGGTTCATGGCCCGGTGGAGCTCCGTGTTGGTAAAACTGGCCTTCTCATGGGCCTCCATGTACTTCTCCAGGTCCCTGCGGATCTCAGCCAGAGCCTGGGCCTGCGCTGCTGGGTGCACCTCGCCTGCAGCAGGGCCGCCAGCCTCCTGGAGGGCTCGCAGGCCTGCCTCGTCTGCCTCTAGGACGTCTCTGATCTCCCTCAGTGAAGACTCCACATCGGTGAAGACACCGGAGAGCCCTACAGAGCCAAGGAATGTGACAGGCATCATTTATACTGACGCACACAAATAGGTGCCGCATAGAACACACAAGCAATCATAAAAGTGTGGGATGAAGGGAAGACAACACAAGGGTTAATTTGTTTTAGCTAATTAGAGACAATTATAGGGCGCCCGGATAGCACAGTTGGTAGAGCGGGCGCCCATATATAGAGGTTTACTCCTCGTAGCAGCGGGCCCGGGTTCTACTCCGACCTGCGGCCCTTTGCACATGTCATTCCCCCTCTCTCTCCCCTTTCATGTCTTCAACTGTCCTGTCAAATAAAGGCCTAAAAATGCCCAAAATATAATCTTTAAAAAAAAGAATAAATCACATCTTTTTGTAAAGTCAACATGTGAATTTATTGGCATTGCTAAAAATAATGTGTATTAGTAGTCTGGTGTGTGTGTGTGTGTGTGTGTGTGTGTGTGTGTGTGTGTGTGTGTGTGTGTGTGTGTGTGTGTGTTCTTGTTTAACTATATTCGTGGGATCCAAAAACCAGGAACACAGTATACTTGTGGGGTGTGGACAGCTTTGTGGGGCCAAAATGCTGGACCCCACAAGGTTAAAGGGCTGTTTGAGGGTTAAGACTTGGTTTTAGGATTAGGGTTAGAATTAGGTTATTGTTAGGGTAAGGTTATGCATTTAGTTGTGATAGTTAAGGTTAGGGGCTAGGGAATGCATTATGTCAATGACGGGTCCCCACAAAGATAGTGAGACGCAGTGTGTGTGTGTGTGTGTGTGTGTGTGTGTGTGTGTGTGTGTGTGTGTGTGTGTGTGTGTGTGTGTGTGTGTGTGTGTGGCCACTGACCCTGCATGGACTGGATGAGACTCTTGACGGTGTCGGGTCGGACACTGAGAGCAGCACACTTCTCCATCAGGACCGGAGGGATGTGGCTGTACATGTCCAGGTTGTCCACCGACTCCGGCTCCAAGCCCAGAGAGTCCATGAACTGCCTGCAGTAGGAGACCACACCAGTCAGCTCATATACTGACACAGTTAGTAGTACAACATTAAATCTACTCCTTTCAATAAATCACTATTACGTAAGAGTATCGAATGGCCACGAAAGGTACCAAGATTCTTAAAAATGATAGATTATTGTAGGAATTGATCTTTGGATTTATGGACATTTTGATTTGAGGAATCAACTGAGGGTGGTGGGATTTTTTGTTAATTTGAATAGAGAACACAAACATACAAGAAGTTACCCAATCACTTTATGGAATGCACTTAAATTGGTAACATTACATCTGTCGTGTTATTTGAAGTCATTCTTTCTGACAATTCTCAGTCCATACGCATTTCAAAAGTACTAAGTTTACTAGGGCTGCAACTAAAGATTATTTTCATAGTCGATTAATCTGTTGATTATTTTCTCGATTAATCCATTAGTTGTTTGATCTATAAAAATGTCAAAACATGGTGAAAAATGTTGATCAGTGTTTCCCAAAGCCTAAGATGACGTCCTCAAATGTCTTGTTTTGTCCAGAACTCAAAGATATTCAGTTTAATGTCACAGAGGAGAGAAGGAACTAGAAGATATTCAGTTTACTGTCCCAGAGGAGAGAAGAGACTAGAAGATATTCAGTTTACTGTCACAGAGGAGAGAAGAGACTAGAAGATATTCAGTTTACTGTCCCAGAGGAGAGAAGAAACTAGAAGATATTCAGTTTACTGTCCCAGAGGAGAGAAGAAACTAGAAGATATTCAGATTACTGTCACAGAGGAGAGAAGAAACTAGAAGATATTCAGTTTACTGTCCCAGAGGAGAGAAGAGACTAGAAGATATTCAGTTTACTGTCCCAGAGGAGAGAAGAGACTAGAATATATTCACATTTAACAAGCTGGAATCAAAGAAATCTTATTTTTTTAATAAAAAAAAAATGACTCAAACGATTAATCGATTATCAAAATAGTTGGCGATTAATTTAATAGTTGACAACTAATCGATTCATCGTTGCACCTCTAAAGTTTACCATCCTGACTTAAATTTAGAAAAGGACGGACAAGACAGACAGACAGACAGACAGACAGACAGACACACAGACACACACACACACACACACACACACACACACACACACACACACACACACACACACACACACACACACACACACACACACACACACACACACACACACACACACACACACAACACACACTCACTCTAGTGTTTCATTCTTGCTCTCAATCTTGATCATGACGTCCCTCAGCAGCTTGGCCTTCTCCTCACTGGAAAAACAGAAACATAACCACAGACATTAGTAAGCTTTTTTTTTGACTGACTAAACACACTCTTTTTCATCATCAACTTAGGATCCACTGAAGGTGCCTACCTGTACAGCGAAGAAGCTTCATGGGCAGCCATGGGCACCAACTTGGAAAACAGGTCTGGTCCAGTAACACTGGGGTCTGTGGGGTTGACTGGTAGCGCTTTCACCAGTGGGGCACCTAGAAGGGCACAGAGTAGCTGCTTTTACTGGCGCAGTAACACATAAGCTTCATTTTATATACAATAGATCAACAGAAGACAAGAGAGGAAATCTCATCAATTGCAAAACAGCCACAGCAGAAGCTACAGAATCACTTTATAATCTATAAAGTAATGTAACAAGTCCAACATTTTGAATTGGTGCAACCTGCTGAGTCACATACACTGGTTAAACACAGCCAAAGACACAACGGGCTGTTCCTATCACTCTGCATCACTATACATCTACAGTATATACAAATGAGGCTTTGCATGCACACAGTGATAAAGGCGCTGTGTGCATGTAAGAGAGTGAACACACTGAAGCTACTTCCTGTTACCTTTGACTGAGGCCAGAGTCTCCAGAGAAGGAACCGTCTCATGATAGATGAAGTCATTGTCCTTTTTCGCAGAATTAAACCTGCAGGTGAAAAGACAACATCTTAACATACATGTCTCCAGGTTTTGATCAAAAGGACAGCGGTGAAACTACATGAAAATACCCAAACTGTGACAAGATTTATTGCTCACTTTCCCCCGATAACGTCCATGGTGAATCTCAAGGCATCCTGCACACTGTCTGGTTGACCCTGGTTGTACCAAGACAAGACGAAGGAGAGTTGGTGTGTTAAACGTTCAGTATATTCGCCATTCCCGACCTGTCGCACGAGCGCCGTAACTATTTATACTTGCGCGTGGTGATCGCGACACTAGTTGCAGTCTTCTCATGAACAGAGGTATCAACTGAGGAAAGGCTACCGACTTTGCTATTTCTACAGACTAGAAGAAGAAGAAAAAGGTAAACAATGGCAGAACTGGCAGCAGCATTGACGTCAATGTCAACAGTGGCTAAGATGATATTGGAGTCAATGGATGAGGGAGAATAGCTGCTTTTGAGCCTGCTTGCAAAGAAACAAAGAAAAAGAAGGTGGAATGTTCGTCCTTTGAATAACGGCAGATAAATGAGGATGATAGACAAAGAGAAGCACTTTGAATACTTCAGAATGTCTGCACAACGATTCGTTGACCTACTTCGTCGGATCAAGCCTTTCATTCGCCATAAAAGAACTCATCTTTACCCAGTAAGTTTACAAGAGAGACTTGCAGTCACTCTGAGAGTCCTGGCATCCGGATGCCCTCGAACTCAACCATGCTTCCTGTTTCCGCTTTGTCGCGCGCTTTAAATCCTGGCGTGCCAGCGAGATCTACGTCATTTTGACTTTACAGGTCGGGAACGGCGACTGTAAAGAGGCCTTAAGTGTTCACATTGTTTTACAAAAAACTAAAGACTTGGTTGCAGTGACACAAAAAAGATCCGATCATGTGTTGCTGGGAAGACAGTGCCATTCTACCTTGGCCAGCTTGATGGCTTCACTGAGTTTGTCCAAGGAGCTCTGCAGGTACGCCAACTGTTGGAAACAGAACATTTAAGTAAGCAACAGAAATAAATGCAGGGGAGTGGAAAACTGGAGTAAGAAAGAAGAGTGAGACATTGAGACATTTAGCAGAGGGAAAAGCAGCTTACTATGACTACAACAGTAAAAAACTGCTTAGAGAAGTTTAAGTGATTATTGTAACCCAAAATAACAGCTAATAATAACAGCTAATAATAACAGCTAATAATAATAATAATAATAATAATAATAGGAGCTAGAATTTCAGAGTACTTCTGTGTTTCTTTAAGATAAAAATGTGGTCTTCTTAAGCGGAATTCACAGCCAGGGAGCGTAAGCCGCCTGAGAAGAAAAGTTCATCCCATCGTAGTTACAAAGAAGTTTGTCAAAATAGAGGCTTGCTTTTTATTTGACATTGGCTTGTTCAAGTGGTTTAGAATTTCATTAATTTAATATGGAAAGCTGCCGGAAAATATGCAAGCTTTCTTTCAGTTTTTCTTGCGGAATTTCTTTTTTAAATTACTTGCAAAACCTTTACAAATATTGCAAATAATGGTTGAGTATGCATTCATTCTTTGTAAATGCCTGGGGTTTCTGTCTGCAACAGTATCAAAGCCACAGCACCCTGACAGTGAAGGGGGGGGGAAATAAATCTTTAATGTGAACTTTGGTCCTACCCGCTCTCCGTACTTCTGCTGCTCTTCGGCCTGTTTTCCCATATGAAGCTGTTTAGTGAAAAAAACAAAACTGTAATCAAATGCCAACACACAGGCACAATCATACACGCACTGAATTACCACACACGCACCCACACACACACACACACAACTCACATGTGCAATAGAAGCGAAGTAGTAGATCTTCATCTGAACCAGTTTCTTCCAGTCTTTCTGAATCTTTCCCAGCATAGACGCCGTCTCTGAGTTCTCCAGAGCCCTGCAGGCCTCTTTATAGTAATCCACCACCTGCAGCACCACAGTTATTAACCTCTAATACTGTAATAATTGGTGGATATGACATGATGTAATTAAATGTAATTAATAGTTAATGGTAAGAAGTCGACCTGAGCACTGATGCGAGCGACCAGGAAACTCTTCCTGTTGTCCAACATGGACTTCTCCAGAAGACACTCCTGAGCCTGGCCCTGGGGGGCAGACACCGGTTGATGGCACATTTTTCTACGTCGTGTGTTTGTGTTTGGGTGTTATCTGCATGTGTGTTAACCTACCAGCATGAGGTTGATGTTGAGGTTTAGAATCTGGTGGCTCATGTCCACGCTGAAGTTGTGGCTGAAATGGTCTCTCAGGTAGGAGAACGCCCCCGCCGAGCACTGGAAGTGCGTACACGACACCTTCATCCCCTGGACAGAGAGCAGAGGGTCAGTGGGACTGTGTGTGTATACAAGTTTGGCCATAATTTGTTAAAGGCAAAATATGTGTCAAACCATTCTGAATTAAGTATTGTGGTGCTGCAGAGTCGCAGAGACATCCAAGCCTACAAATGGTATCCTACAGAGTGAGTGAGTGAGTGAGTGAGTGAGTGCGCTTGTTTTACTATATTTGTGGGGTCCAAAAACTGGGGAATACAGTATACTTGTGGGGTCTTCACTGCCTTGTGGGGCCCAAAATGCTGGACCCCACAAGGTTAAAGGGCTGTTTGAGGGTTAAGACTTGGTTTTAGGATTAGGGTTAGAATTAGGTTATGGTTAGGGTGAGGGTAAGGGTTAAGGTTAGGCATTTAGTTGTGATGGTTAAGGTTAGTGTAAGGGGCTAAGGAATGCATTATGTCAATGACGGGCCCCCACAAAGATAGTGAAACAAACATTTATGTGTATGTGTGTGTGTGTGTGTGTGTATATGCGCTCTTGTTTAAATAGATTCGTGGGGTCCTAAAACCAGGAGTCCAGTATACTTGTGGGGTCCCGACAGCTTTGTGGGTCCAAAATGCTGGACCCACAAGGTTAAAGGGCTGTTTGAGGGTTAAGACTTGGTTTTAGGGTTAGGGTTAGAATTAGGTTATGGTGAGGGTTAAGGTTAGGCATTTAGTGTGTGTGTGTGTGTGTGTGTGTGTGTGTGTGTGTGTGTGTGTGTGTGTGTGTGTGTGTGTGTGTGTGTGTGTGTGTGTGTGTGTGTGTGTGTGTGTATTACCTCCTCAGACACCCTGTTATCCATGGCTCCCAACATGGAGTGCAGGGCCCCTACGGAGAATCAACAGATAGATTCAGTAAGGCTTCACATTGAGAAGAGAAAAAAAAAAAAAAAAAATAAAAAATCTTTTTCCTTTTCCATGCCACTTGGAAGTAGGTGAAGGTGTGCCAGAAATCCCTACTCTGCTTTTCACATTCAGCAAACACTGGCCAGCTTGGCATTCACGTCGACTATGATCAGCATTTCTCTGGAGCTTTACTTACAGTAGGTTAGTTTCCGATTTCCTTACTATATTATCTCAGTGAGTTTTTGTGGTTTGATAAAGCACAGTTGAGAGAAACAGAAACCCGATTAGGGACTGTTCATGAAGAAAGTCATGATGTAGCCATGTAGCTAGAGCTGAAACAATTAGTCGATCGGCAGAAAATGAATCGGCAACTATCTTTATTATTTATGGTCAACTGTTTGTTAACTGTAACTAATTTTTCAAGCAAAAATGCCAAACATGTTCCAGCTTCTCAAATGTGAGGACTTTAATGTTTTACCTTATCTTACGTTACAGTAAACTGAATACCTTTGGGTTTTCTACTGTTAATTGGACTAAAAAAAGCAATTTGAAGACCTTGGGTCATATCTTACACGCAGCGCAGCGCAAAGCCCGACGCAAGTGTCTTTGCTAGTTTAAGACCGACACAATTGTCAATTTCCCGTCCAGCGCCCGCCTGGTGAAAATGCACCTGCGCCCATCTGTGCGCCCATGGGCGTGCTGGTCTTACAGGGAGGTGTGTTCAGGTGCATTCTGGGCGTGCTGGTCTTACAGGGAGGTGTGTTCAGGTGCATTCTGGGCGTATTGCTGTCTTGAGGCAGCGGGAAGTGATCGCGCCATTGACCAACAAAAACCTGGTCTAAAGTCAATAACGCAGCATTTCATTGTTATTTTAACGACTTTAAAGGGAATGGGAGATGACACTGTGATTGGTTTATTGCACGTTATGCCCAAAACACACCTACGATTTATTAAGACACGAAGTCCAACCCTTTTGAACCATGCGCCCGGCGCACGGACCCTTTTTTCCGCCGTAAAACTAGCTAAAGTGGATTTGTACACGCCCTAAACGCACCTGCGCCAGGCGCTTAGATCGTTAAAATGATCTTTGGCACCTTTCACTGTTTTCTGAGGTTTAATCGAACAATTGATTAATCCAGAAAATAATCAGCAAGTGAAATGCAACTAAAGAAGGGTTCCATCTGAGAAGGAGACAATTACTATGGAAAATGTGAAATCTATGCTACAAAAACTAAAATCATATATAGAAAAAATGGTCTTAGCTAGTTTTAGCTATGTTCAAGGGCTTGACCACAAAATAATAAAACAACTTAATATCTGTGTTCTTTTGTGTAATCTATTATTATATTAGTCTGTTATGTTGGTACTTGCGTTTTTCTATAAGCCTGCTGTCCATTATGTACAGTTTTGTGAATGAGTGAATTTCCCCTTGGACACAATAAAGTCTAAAAGTATTTTATGATTAAGATTTGTTAAGTGACCAATTGTGTTTCAACTAGTTTACACAGAAAATTGTAGAATTTTACAGCCCCTGCTAAATTAAATTAGTTCAAATTCCAAAGTTTTGTCGCTGGTTTACTTTAAAACAAGGCCATGAATTGCTCTACGTGACATAACTCACCAAGATTGTAGAGAATGCAGGCTTGCTCATAGCTGATGTCATCGTGGGTGACTGTTTTTCCAGAGAAAATTTCTGTCCTGCACACAAACAAATGTTGAAAAGGGTATATTACAGAGCATACATTAAAAACACAATGGAGTTGAGTGTGTATATTTGATATGATTTTGTGAACAGTACAATTCATTTGAAAAACCACACAGCTACAGTACAAAAATAGACATACAAGTTATAAGCTATCTTACAAATCATTTGCTCAAGAAATCATATAAATGAAATGTTTAAAGTAAAACAAATGAACTTCATTAATGTCATGCTGCTGTAGTAAAGTAGAAAGTTCACATTAGAGAAGGACAATATGACTGGAATTTTAATAGTCAAAAGGTTAATATCAGCAAATAAATATACAGTATCAATCTGATCCCATTCTGTCTAAAGGGAGGGACAATCCTACAATCAAATCTTCTAGAACCAAACCATTTATTAAAAACTACTCTGACACATCCTGAACGGAAAGGGATCATCGCATGCATTCAACTGTTTAGTAAAATGTTCCTGTTATTTTGTCCACTCCTGTACATAAGGATCCAGGCCAGTGAGCTGACATTTTTATCCAAACGACACTAAAATAAGCTTCCGACCACTAGCACTAGGTAGTGCTTCCATCTATTTGTCTGTGTCTGTGTGTGTGTGTGTGTGTGTGTGTGTGTGTGTGTGTGTGTGTGTGTGTGTGTGTGTGTGTGTGTGTGTGTGTGTGTGTGTGAGAGTTACTACCATGAGATGGGAACAGAAGCCTCCTGGCCCGTTCCCATGGGTACTCGGCTCTGGAGGTAATGCAGCTGGCCGAAGTACTTCCTCAGGGTGCTGCATCCCTCGAAATCCCTCGTCACATTTACCGCACTCTGTGAAACGGACACAAATACCGTGTATCACACACACTGTGACCTAACGACATCATATGACCCAAGTTTCAGAATTTCAGAATCTTGGTGGCGTTCCCAAAGAGCTCATTTTTGAGGTGTTATTTGGACTTGAATGCTGACTGGGATCAGATCAGGGGTGGATGTGCAACCTGGCACGCAAACATCAGTACTGAGTGGAAAACACAGCAGATATCACTTAGTGGGAAGTTTAATTTCCCCAAGGAAATGAAGTAAAATAAAAAAACGCACACACATTCAGTATGATTACATTCTCATCACGATGAGCTCAACTCAACTTATTTTAGAGTGGGTTCTCACAAAAGGACAAAAAGTACCACATCAGGCCTGCATGACGACGGAGATTTGTAATTGTTGGACTTGTGAGCTCTCTTTTTTTAATTCATTTAATTTATTTAGAGTAATGTTTAACTAATGCATTGCATAACACCATGCTGGGTTTTATACACCATCAGGACCATAGTACGGTCTGTGGTATGGTATTGTACAGTATTTGTTGTTTGTACATGCTGTCTGTGTTTGTTTGTTTTTACTATGGCTGCAGCATGGGTTAAGTGGCCAAGAACAATTTCCCACGATGTGGGGACAATAAAGTTAATCTTGAATCTTGATCTTAACAATTTACCTAACCATCAAGTACCGGAGAGATGGCAGCACACCAAGAGAAACCAGGCACTGCCAAGTAACATTTTATATAAGAATCACAACTTTCTGGCGAGCGCCATATTGTCTTTGTGCTGTTTATCTAAATCTTTGAGACCATTTAATCATAGCAGGCTGCGGCAACCTTCTTACACAATATTGTTTTTTTGAGATCCTTGTATGTTTTCTGCAACATCAGATACTTATAGCACTAGTAAGTCTGACATTTCCTATTGTATTTTTCGACTTGTAGTGGTCATACATAGAAATGAAGTGAGTCTGTAAGGTCAGTGTAACGCTTATCGGTTACATTTTCTAAGCACAAAAAATTAAAAATTAAAATTAAAAAAATTGGATCTTTAAACGGTTTTTCCAATTTTCTGTTTTTTATTCAGAGGATCAGAAATTGAGAAAAATACAAAATTGCATCTGGGCTCCAATTATTCAATATTGCAATGGCATTCTCTCCCTCTACTTTGTGGAATATGCAGGTCATTAACTGCATATGGACCAAAAAGAAAACAAACGGACAGACTTTGGGGTCAGAGGTGCTTGCAACTGATGGTTTCAAGTGTGGGGGGGGGGGGGGGGGGGGGACGTAGCTAGGTGGAACGAGGGAGAGAATGCCATTGCAGTATTGAATAATTGGAGCCAAGACGCAATTTTGTAATTTTCTAAATTTGTGATCCTCTGAACAAAAACAGAAAATTGGAAAAACAGTTTAAAGATCCAATTTTTTAATTTGTCAAGGCGGAAAAAAAATAAAAATTGAATATTTGAACCCATTTTTCTGTTTTTCCAAATGTCCGTTTATGCTTAGAAAATTGAACTGATAAGCGTTACACTGACCCTCTAACCAGGGAGCGCTTGTTTTTCTTGTTTGCTGTATTAAAATGGAATTTGCAGTAGACAACTGAATATGTTTCACTGTGTTCATCAGCAGCTCTAAAAGGAACCCATATCCTGAGAGATGGAGTCACAGAGGTCTGACAGCAAATGATTCTGCTGTGTCTGCAGAAGTTTCACACGGTCACCACCTGCCGCAGGGTCTCCAGTTTCTTCAGCTGTTCGTTGTAGGTGTCTGGATTCTCGCCATAATTCTTCAAGATGAACTGGAGGAGAAGAGACAGGAAGAACAGGTAGGTCAAAGTGGCACATTTAAAAACAAAAGCAGGTTCCTTCCTTGCTTACTCTGAAAAAAAGGCTGTTGAGGTTTTGAAAAAAAACCTCCAGACTCTAATACGTTTTTAAAGTGCTCATATCATGCTTTTTGGCTTTTCCCCTTTCCTTTATTGTGTTATATATCTTTTTTGTGCACGTTATAGGTCTACAAAGTCAAAAAGCCCAAAGTCCACCCCAAAGGGACTTACCATCTCCAACAGAAAACACTGTTCACAAACTGCTCCAAACAGCTCTGTTGTAGTCCAGCCTTTTCTTCAGAGACAAACGTGGTCACTTTGGAACACACGTTATAATGCTCGCCTAGCTGCTAGCATGGCACGCCCTCATACTCTGCTTCTGACTGGCTAGTAGTCCTTACCTAGGTACTGTCAGGGCACGCCCTCATACTCTGCTTCTGACTGGCTAGTAGTCCTTACCTAGGTACTGTCAGGGCACGCCCTCATACTCTGCTTCTGACTGGCTAGTAGTCCTTACCTAGGTACTGTCAGGGCACGCCCTCATACTCTGCTTCTGACTGGCTAGTAGTCCTTACCTAGGTACTGCAGCATGTGTGACTCCCAACAAAGATGGAACAGAAGTGTGATGCCTCACTCTGTAGCTAAAACAGAGAGCTCAACACACAGGGTGAAAAGAGGAGCTGCAGCAATGTGCAGTACAACAACAATATGGTGTTTTGTGAAAATTAAACCATGTAAACCTATTCTGATATAACTTCTAAATACAATTATGAACCTGAAAATGAGCATAATATGAGCACTTTAAGGCTTTGGCTTCAACAATAGAATCACATTCAACACAATTGGACATGCAGGATAACTGTTTAGGAAATAAATGTTTTTAACATTCACTCCAAATGCCTTTTGTTTTGACTGCAATGTATTCATCAATGTACTAATCTTTGGCCCTAAAAAAACAAAAACAAAAAAACAAAGATTGTAAAGTCTCCTATAGGCTTTGGAGTTCTCCCGTCATGCTTTGCCAAGACTTTGCCCTGTCCCCATGAGCCACAGTAATAAGCAGCAAGCCACTTAATGACAGGTCAGGAGGTGAACAACCCTGCAGACATGCTCACTATTTTACCAGTGCTTCCGTTTTTTTGTTTATAATGAAATCATGGAAGCAGGAGAGACACAAGTGTCCTGATAGATCCACCATGACACAGCAACGAGACAGGCAGGCATCATCCTGACGTCTACAAGCCAAGCATGTGCTATTCTGCCTTTTGTTTGGGTAGAGATTAAACTGTAACTGATTCAGATATAGAACTAGTGCCTATAAGGAATGTCTACAAGTCTGACTCGTTCCAAAATGAGATCCAGCGTTTAAAATGAAAAAATAAATACTAACATCTATAATCAATAACTAAACATCTTTAAAGTGCTGCTCTGTGAATGAAAGAAAACATTGTACACAAGTCCCACAAGACAAGAAGCATTATTAAATGAAGGTGTGGGCAGTCCATTGCCAAATATCTCACAGGAGTATTACAGTAACCCACGAGGGCAAAGATCTGTTATTTTAACTGCACCAGGAAGGTGCTGGAAAATGGGTCACCAGATAAAGATGAGTAAAACGCAATAATGAGCTGCCTTTTTTTCTTGTAAATATAGTGATGCTTGGAAATAGGATGTGCTTTTCAGTGTTGCAACCTCAATTACAACAAAAATCAGGGGGCATTATAACAGTCCAACTGTGAAATCCCTTTTAATATCACATACGCCGACATCACGCCTGCCTATACATCAGGTTGTTATGCCATTATAATAAGAATATATACATGTTGTACTATGACACACTTTGTAACAAGAAGCAATATTTCAGAGCCTATACTTATCTTTCACACACACTTACAATACGCACAAAAACAACTGATTTTAAAGCAGAGTTAAGTCATGAAATCTAAAACATCATCCAACACCCACATCTCCTCTTGCCTTTTGTGTTCAGTTTATTATATCTTTCCTTGTTCTGGGTATTCCTGATGTCATTTTTGTATTCATAGTTTTGTATTCACATTTTTAATCACCAGCTTTAACTGATTTAGGTCAGAAAGGTATTGAAACAGGTGTAACTTAGTGTATACTTTTTTTTATAATGCATGTAAAGAGTGATATGCAAATGAAATACATAGTATCCGTGCCTAATGTCTAGTTTGACATGTCTTCCTTCCTTTGGCAGGGATTCTACATTTGTGACGAACCTGCTGTGGTCAGGTACATGTGACAATGAGATCACTGTTTACTATTTTCTATGTCGGTAGTCTGGCTGGGCCGTGAGAAGCCAGGCTCGTTATTTTAGTAATAAGAGGCAATGTGTGCCTCTGCCTTTAACGCGGTTTATTCACAAGTAACGACAGTTAGCCACTTACTTGAGTGCTAATTATGAACTTCGACTTGAGCTGCTAGCTTATTATTAGCTAGCATGAAGCTAACGTTAGCAAACAAAAGGCGGTGGTCAGGGAGCTTTGCCAGAATCAGAAAGCTAGCTAATGTCTGAAAAAAATGTCCCATCCCCGACAGTGAGTAACAGCTGGCTAACTGTTTTAACGGGGGGCTAACGTTAGCTTCTTGGTTGGGTTATCCAGTCGTCCATAATCCTTGTTTGGTTGACTTTCGACTTCAGCCCTGTTGCTCCATTCCACACCCAGCTCACCTGCCTGACGCACGGACTGAACTGGAACTCCCCAGCCTCCTTCAGATCAAGCCAGATCATCGGCATTCGGGGAACCGCCTCCATCGCGGCCGAGTCTACACGGGACTGTCGGCCGTTACGATGTCAAACCCACGTCGGTAGTTTTGTGAATGTCAACGGTTTTCCAAAAGAAGAAAAGCAGCTTTTTCCTCCAAACAACTGTGTCATGTATCCATTTACACTTCAACCGGAAGCTGGTAGCACACGTGACGTAAGCTCCTAACTACAGCACCCGCCGCGTGGTTTCGTGGGAAATGTCGTCAGAATCAGAATGAGTATGTATTTAGCAGTAGTAGATTTTTTTTTGTTTTGTTTATTAAGTACGTTTCACTTGCATGGAATTTGCCTTGTGTGTTTGGTTAATAAACATGAAAATGGAATAAACATACAACAGTTCAAAGTCCTGCAACAGAACATAAATATGGAATAGAAATATTACATTAAAACAATATGTGCAATAACTGTTTCAAGGCTGTAGGCCTACAGTTTTGTGCAGGGTGTGCAAATATTAAGCTGGATGTGCAAAAGGTTACAATATATTATATGCGCAATGGTCAGGGATATAATACCAGGATGTGTGTTAATGTAGCAGCAGTTAGGTGCAACTTGAATACTTTCCTTTTTGTCCATGTTTTTAGCTAATTTGGTGATAGTTTTTTTTCCCTTCAATTTCAACACTGTACAATAAATGAAAGAAGATTCATGAAGAATCAAAAATGGTTTATGCAGTGCTGAATCACCATCAACGCAGTTACAAAGTCATTCTCAGTTTACCACTGTATTGTGTGAATAATTAATAAGTAATGTAATACCACCAAAACAAATACACTGTCTGTAAGGGGTAATTTTATGTTTTTTACCAACCTGTATCCCAATAGGCCTAATAAATTGTTTAGCCTCTATTACCCAAATAATATTAGGGCTTTTAAATTGTTCAAATTTATAATTAATTGCTTTTATTTACAGCTTTCATTTTGCTAAATTTGTTGAGCTTGTTTGGCTTTTTTTCTTCTTCTTTTTTTACTGTTGGTGACGTAAAATTATCCATAATATAACGCTATAATCTGGAATAATGAACCAAAGATTTATGCCTTTCCTTGATACCACAGGGGACATCATGTAGGCTATAATGTGAGTGATGTATAGCCTATTTCATGAGTGATGTAGCCTATTTCATCTTTTTACTACTGCTTATTATTGCTTTGCATGGTTGAACGGTGTCTGTGTTGCTTGGTTGTGTTTTGATGCTTGCATGGCTTCTTATACTCAATGTGGATACTGTTGATGTGTAACTGTGCTGATGTCTTGCTGCATCCTGTAGCTCTGCATGTCTTACTGAGAAAGCTTATTTGTTGCTCTAGCTGTCTGTATGGCGTCTTGTTGACTACTGTCTGTATAGTTTAACCTGTACTAATGTCTTGCCGTTTCCTGTTGCTCTGGTCTAAAATCAACTGGCCAAAGGACTACAATTGAAAATTAGCCGACTGGCTAACACTGGCACATTTACAGAAATGTTAATCAATGTGTGTTGTCCTTTAATCAGGTCCCTAAACTCTTGTAACTGAATATTCTTTATTAAACACTTACAATCAGCATGTTTATTGAAACAAATTAATGTTTAGTGAAATGTTCTTATTAATTTCACAATAGAAAAAAAAGTTTACTGAAAATAATTCATATGTTCCTAAACGTTGTAATAAATGGACTATGATCAACTCTGCACAGACGTTTTCTAATGCAGTCGTCTTACATCGACTGAAGTTAACTACAAACTACAAAACTGAAACCAAATTTTACCTTCAAAATAAACTTACTTCTTGGAAACACATCATGGCCCTGCACCCTCTCTTGCCGTGATATTATATGTTTATCCTGTGAGGAGCTTTAGACAAAAACAAAAATTTAATTTTTACTAGATACAAAGAATTGTATGCAATGTACTGCATTGCCCCACCCAAAACAAATAGTTACGCGTTCAGTGTTCGCTTTATTTTGGAAAGTCCAACCGGAACACCCATTATGTGCCTCACTTTACATTTGTCATGTCGCCGCCATCTTTGACCCACAAATAATAAAAACACAAATATTTTTTGCGAAGTTACGAAACAGTTACAATACGCTAACGTATACCAGAAATTAGCGTAAATAATAGATACTTTTTGACACCTTCATTTTGAGGCAAGTATACCACGATCAAATATAATGGTTGTATAGCTAGCTAGCTAGCTAATGTAACGTTAAACACAGAATTGCGAAGAGCTAGCAGTGATAAACACGAATAGCAACAGTAACGTTAAGTCAACCGCTAGCTTTGTATTGTCACTTCAGAATGAATAGGCTTTAAGTTACAAGTGTATCGATATTTAGGTTGCTGGCTTTTATTATAGCTGAAATAGTTATAGTTATTTGGTAAATATCCGAGCAGAGTTGTCGTCCCCCCTGATGCTTGGAGAATTGACTAGCGGATGTGGAAATAGCTCCTTTGCTAGCTTCAACTTCCACCGGAACAAACCTAACTTAAATGGGTGTCAAACTATATTTTTATATTTTAAAATGATCGCCTATGTACCTTCTTCGTATTTTATCAAGTGACAAATATGATGTGTATTGACAGAGCTTGTCTTCCTAATAACGATAAGCCGTATGCAGGGGAGTCAAGCTTTCATTTCGGTGTCAACATCGTTAACTTATATTTTAACAAGTTGACCGATGCTGTCATATAGCATACCCTTTATTATACTAATTAATTATAAGTGCGTTTTGAAATGCATGCATGATCTATTAAATTAAGTTTGTAACTTACATTCCTTATGTAATGGCTTATCATTGGACTTGTTTACTACCACTGTAATTACTCACACATTACACTAACAACAGTGGCATTGGCAATTATATATATATATATATATATATATATGCACCTTTCATTACACGAAATAAACTCAAAGCACTTGACATTGAAAGAGAAAATATAAAAATATAAGCATAAACATGAGAACAAAGCATAAAGAACAAAAATAAGAATAAAGTATAAGTACAAATTTGAGGTACTTATACTGTACTTTTATTTGTTCCATTTTCTGCTGCTTTATACTTCTGCTCCACTGTATTTCAGAGGAAAATATAATAAATAATATACCAGTCACTTTGCACTTTAAAGATATTGTATACAAAACATACAATAGGCCTACATGATGATCTTATAAAATGCATTGCTTTAGGTTAGTCTAACCAACAGTACCTGCAGCTCGAACAGCTGTAACATAAGATGCTGCTTCACATTAATGCATCACTGATAATAATCCAACACTGACAGAAGACCATTTCACTGCATATTGAGTCATTTTACGCTTGATACTTGAACATTTTACTAATAAGACTTATGTACTTTTACTGTAGTAACATTTTATATAAACTATTAATTTAGATCATCTCAGCACTTTTGTGAAAAGTCGGACATTAAACGTTTTGTCATCAAATGTAAGGAATATTGGAACATTTGTGAAGATCATGATTTTCTGAATTGCAAAACATTGGATTAACAGAAGGCAAACAAGTATTAATGTGCATTCTGGATATTATACTTTTCCACAAAAGAAACAATACACACAGTTAAAGTACATCAATGTGAGCTCCTTTCAAATGTTTCTCCTTGCCTGACTGTTATGTCTAGATGTGATAGCATCAAAGTGTTTCTCCTACCTGTCAGCAGATGTCACTGGTGCATCTTGGGCAGCAGCTGCTGGAGGCGGTGCGGAGTGGACAGGATGATGATGTCAAAGCTCTGATGGCCAATGGTGCTCCGTTCACCACGGACTGGGTGAGGCTGATATGCTTTAATTATGGAATCATTTTCAGGCTAATCTTTAATGAGATGCGTGTGAACCCTCATCTTCTGCCAAGGAACCCAGATTGTCAGCTCTTAATGTCGTTTTGGACTTTGTCACCATGCAGTGGCAGAGTGACAGTAATACTGAGGCCTCATATCGATGTCAAAGGACAGGAAAAAGTAAAAGAAACATTGAGCGGACACTTACTGCAGGGAAAAAACAACACTCAGATACTCTTATATTTCTGTCTTCACTGTACTCTGTCCTGCATCTGCACATATATATCGTTCATGGTTTATCTCTGTTCAAAGAAGGAAAAACACACAAATTCTATGTAGGTGCAGGCCAACAACTAACGTGTGCAATCCTCAGTTACAGTGCCATAAGTGTGCAACACTTTGCAAATTTGCACATGAAATAAACTGACTATACTTTGCATTATAACAACTTTCCACATCTGTGAAACCTATTAAACTATACCTTAGGGCTGAAACTAACCGATTAACTATTAATCTGCCGATTATTTTCACGATTAATCCATTCATCGTTCGGTCTACAAAATGTCAGAAAGTACTGAAAAATGTTCCTCACAATTTGCTAAAGCTCCAGGTGATATTTTGTCCGAACAGCGGTCCAAAACCTAAAATATATTCAATTTACAGTCACAAAAGCAGCAAATCCTCAAAACCAAGAAGCTGAAAGATGACACAAACGATAAATAATGAATTGATTATCAAAATAGTTGCCCATTGTTTTTTTTGTCGATTGACTAATCGACAATTAACTTATTGTTTGAGCTGAACTATTATCCATATTTTAAACACGCACTCAGTCAAAATATATATCATTAATATCAATAAATCCCCATTGCGCCGTAATTTACAGTACGTCTATGAGCTTTTGCTACAAGCACAGAACATTCAGTGTCTTTGTATCACTTTATCCTAATTTTCATTTTAACTTATTTTAATTGGCCTGCAAACTGATGAAATTATTGTATCTATGTACTTATTACAGTAATGACAGATCAATTGTTTGAAATAATTTAGATTTTTTGAGAAGCTTATAGGCCTACATAAATAATCCACAGGCACTATAACATTCATTTATAATGTATTGCTCACTGGCAGTGTGTACATCACTAATGCGGTTTTATTGAATGTTCTCTTCCCTAATGCCACCTTTATCTACTATCCAAGAACAGATAACAGATTGAACGGTGTCTCAAAATGAATTGATTTTAAAGTTCTATTATTCATCTGTGATGATGTGCTACATTTCAGAAATGTCCGTAGAAGAGTAGTTGCAGTATTAAAGGGCACTTGGGTTAGTGGATTCATTTTTAAATAAGGGGAGAAATAACAGCTTTCATAAATGAAGAATGTATGAATTCAAATCAATCATTAATGAAATGAAACCGATGTGTCACGTTTTTCCCAAGTAAAGCTGAGCTGTGCGAATATACCAGATGAGAATTTAGATTCCGGGGAAGTGTCAACATTGGTGGATTAGCTGTCTTGTGTGCTGCAGTGTATGATACACAGGGGGAGACTTTCAAGCCTTTTAACTCCTACATCAGTTGTAACTGCACCGAAAAACTAATGTGAGGCGTTTTTATTAGTTGGTCTGTAAATCTGACATGTCGTGAGCACTGCACTTGACCAAACCTAGAGATGTAGTAGAGGTGGAGGGGTGTTTTACTTTTAGCCCCACGTTTCATTACTTGTCAAAGTAATGTAACATCATGAGATCTGAGTACTACTCAGATTGTGGAAATGAGGCTACATTTACACTACTACATTTTGGTTTAAAAACCAATATCTTTTGCTACGTTTACGCCAGTGGTGTAGTCTAATGTATTGTAGTGGGTATACTGTACTGTGTATATATATATATATATATATATATATATATATATATATATATTAGGGCTGAAACTAACGATTATTTTCATAGTCGATTAATCTGTCGATTATTTTCTCTGTTAATCAATTAGTTGTTTGATCTATAAAAATGTCAAAACATGGTGAATGTGTTTCCCAAAGCCTAAGATGACGTCCTCAAATGTCTTGTTTTGTCCGAAACTCAAAGATATTCAGATTACTGTCACAGAGGAGAGAAGAGACTAGAAGATATTCAGATTACTGTCCCAGAGGAGAGAAGAAACTAGAAGATATTCAGATTACTGTCCCAGAGGAGAGAAGAGACTAGAAGATATTCAGATTACTGTCCCAGAGGAGAGAAGAGACTAGAAGATATTCAGTTTACTGTCCCAGAGGAGAGAAGAGACTAGAAGATATTCAGTTTACTGTCCCAGAGGAGAGAAGAGACTAGAAGATATTCACATTTAACAAGCTGGAATCAGAGAAATCTTATTTTTTTTAATAAAAAAATGACTCAAACGATTAATCGATTATCAAAATAGTTGCCGATTAATTTAATAGCTGACAACTAATCGATTCATCGTTGCACCTCTAATATATATATATATATATATATATATATATATATACTGTATATATTGGCCAGAATCAGTGTTATTTTTTTTTTTTTTTTTTTACTTTTATCATGCATATCATAGTGGGGGGGTCTGTGTGTCCTCCCCCAGGGAAGGTTTAAGCATCAACGACTTCATTTCCTGCATTCTGGATACACTTTTATGCACCAGTATACAGTGGAAATACCTTTATTTAGCCTATGTCAAGAAGAAAAACACAGATGACAATTCAATATCCATTCATAATGTGTGGTGTTACGTGTCATTGGGCATTTTTAAGTGGGTATATGGAAATCCTGGAGCTTTCTTAGTGTGTATACTGTGTATACCTGCGTATCACGTAGACTACACCACTGGTTTACGCCTCACGAGCACACTACTCTGGCGTTTCCGAGTCCATGAAACCGAGACATTTGGAAACACTGCTGCCCCCGTTTTGGTCTGAAAACTCCGGGGGGTTGCTTTGTAGTCGGGACGGGCACAAACGGAGACCTTTGGAAACGATGATGCACGTTGGTCAGTCTTAGCGGTTAGGTAGGCTTAGGCGTAGGTAGGTTACATACCTTTCAGTAACCGCTCCACCTCGTCGTTCCACCTGTCGAGTTTCCCTCGAACGCTGAACATTAGCTGTGGTTAGAGCTGGGCGATGTGGAGAAAGTCAAATATCACAATATTTTTGACCAAATATCTCAATATCGATATTGCGGCGATATTGTAGTGTTGACTATTCATGTTAAGTGAACTTTCCCTGTATAAAGATAATTAAAAATCACCTCCAGCTGCTCCTTCACATATCTTGGTCTCTCTCTCTCTTTTCTCTTTTTCCTCCAGCTGGGCTCATCGCCGCTGCATTTCGCAGCCCAGTACGGTCATCACTCCACCGCCGAGGTGCTGCTGCGTGCCGGGGTCAGCAGGGACGCCCGAACAAAGGTGGACAAGACCCCTCTTCACATCGCCGCCTCAGAGGGTCACTCCACCATAGTGGACCTGTTAGCGCAGGTGAGGAGAGACATCTACCGTGCGTTTGTCTGTTTCAGTGTGGTTATGCATGCAACCTGTTCACATTATTATAGTAGATAGTGTATGGAAAAACCCTTTTCTAATCTCTGCTTTGAGACTTCAACAATGTGTTTTAAATGACATTTTACAACCATGTTACACGTTTTCAACATTGTTAGATTGTACACTCCACCTTTCCTACCTGCCTAGTCACAGACCACTTTTCTCATCGCTTCCCTTTTGTCTTCCTCTCTTTTATTGTTTTCTTCCCTTTTCTCGCCAACGGGGGGCGACGTGCACCCTTGCAGAACGGCGCCAACATCAACGCCAAAGACATGCTGAAGATGACTGCGCTGCACTGGGCGGCTCAGCACGGCCACAGGGAGGTGGCGGAGCTCCTGCTGAGGCACGGCGCAGACGTCCACTGTCTCAGCAAGTTTGACAAGACGCCCTTCGACATCGCCATGGATACCAGCAACACGGAGCTGATGATACTGCTACAGGTGGATGGACAGAGGGTGGGGATGTGGAGAGACAGAGACATTCTGGGAGCGAGAGAAAGAAAGAGAAAGAGGCAGACACTCAATCAGATTGAATCAGATGTGAGGAGTCAGATGAACAGATGAGATAGAGACTAGGGATGTCACGATACCAATACCAGTGAAATGCCACGATTCTTGATACCCAATTTGATACCACGGTAACAAAAACAATAAATCCCATGTACTCCTTTATGATGTGTATTTCAAGATAAGGATAAGTCAGAGGATAAGGTGTCATGTCACTCTTTTTTTTTTGTCATATTTTTTTTCAGTTTCAACTTTCTCTCACTGTTTTGGCGTAGAGTAGAGGGATTTGAGGGGGGAAGGAGAGCGTGGTTTCCATGCTCCGAAGCCTGGCATCACCACACAGCTAGCATATGGATACGTCTTCCTTGAGTTCACCTGGAACTCCCAGACAGCAAGTATGTTATGTCTGTTTCTCTGTGCCGTTGTTTCTTCACATGGAACCAAGCTGGTTAAAGTTAACTTTTAACTGACGTTATGCAGAGGTCCACTGGAACCAGCGCTAATGTCAGCTATCATTGATGTTAGGCTGTATGTGAAAAACAACGGCAGAGAAAAACAGACTTACTTGCAGTTCGAGGGCCCTATCTTGCACCCGGCGCAGCGCAAAGCCCGACGCAAGTGTCTTTGCTAGTTTAAGACCGACACAGTTGTCAATTTCTCGTCCAGCGCCCACGTCGTTTAAATTGCAAATGCACCTGCACCCATCTGTGCGCCCATGGGCGTGCTGGTCTTACAGGGAGGTGTGTTCAGGTGCATTCTTGGCGTATTGCTGTCTTGAGGCAGCGGGAAGTGATCGCGCCATTGACCAAGAAAAATCTGGTCTAAAGTCAATAACACCATGCGCTTCACGGCGTGCGCTTAGATCGTTAAAACAGGGCCCTGAGAGTTCCAGGTGAACCCGTGAAAGCCATTGCCGTATATGTACGGCATAAGTTTATTTCAGGCTTACTGCATTCCAGCAGTCAGTGTTCACCGTGCACGGAGAGATGATGCGCTATTCAATTTTCTTTGTCTTCGGCATTTAGCGCTAGACTAGAACACTTGTAGGCGTATGTGCTGCCCCTGTCAGGTTTGGAAGAATTGCATCTCCGGTACCCAGAAAAAAAACAAGCACAGTCACGTTTTCAGAATTTTGGCATCAGCTTACGTACTGAAGTATCGGTTCTCTTGACATCCCTAATAGAGAGACAAGATTGGATGAACACTGGGATAACAGAAGGGAGAAAGAAAAAGAGACATGATAAAAATGATGAGGGGAGGGAGAGGAAGAAAGGGAAGAAAAATTGATGCAGGGGGAAAGAAATAGATATGAGGACAGGCAACTGAGAGAGAAAAGAAGGATGAGGCATGCAGGGAGGAGGACAGAAAGCAGAGATGAGTGGAGGCAGGTCATTTCTGTGTCTGTCGGCGTCTCAAATGCTGAACGCTTTTGTGCAAGGTTATAATACAAGATAACAGAACAGGAGACACTCAGGGGGGAAAAAGACAGTAAACGACCAAGCAGATTTCAGCCGAGGCAGGTAAAAATAAAGACGAGAGGAGAAACAGTGAGAGAGATGGACAGATAGACGAAGGCAGGGGAAGACAAGAAGACATGACGGGTAAATGAGGGGCGTGTGAGAGAGGCATAGAGAAAGATGGACAGAGCTTAGGAGGAGAGCGAAAACAGAAAGGAGGGGGAAGAAAAAGAAGATAAATGGGGGAGCCGAGGAGATTAAAAAAACAGACGGAAAGGAGGAGAAAAGTAAAAAGAAAATAAGAAGACAAAAGTGTGAGACTGCAGGCGCAGAAATGTTTGCACAGTGCCCCTGCGATTTCAAAAATAGGTTTGATGTTTTCTAAGTGCGACTAGCAAAGCTCCAGTCGGACTCTCACCGCCGTTGCTATGGTTTCAGTGGCCGTGCAGCATCTCTCTGTCAGACAGCCATGTTGCACAAACAGTTCTTACAATAACACCCGCATTTAGACACCATTTCACACAAGATGGGATTAGACTGTCTTTAAAAGCATAAAGAATCCACCCTAATAATGACAGTAACAGAATTGTGGTAAATGATTATGTTAAAGTTAGTGGACGCAGTATTTGGAAACATTTGACTATAAAAGGTCCACATGCTCTCCTACCAAAGCTTTATGTAACAGAGGAGCGTGTGGGCCTCCAGGTGGTACGTAGGAGGTTCTAGTTAGCATTAGATAACTCCTCTCCCTGGACAGGACTCTCCACCCAGCCAGGATACAGATAGTAGGGCCTCGAGCAAAAGCAGCATGGTTGCCCCATGCGAGATGGCTGCACACAGAAGGACACTGACACATGTTTGATACATAAACACCCACAAGTGGCCATGAGTGAGAAATGTTCCCCTTTGGTCATTGTTTGAAAGGGCTGAATCCCCGTGAGGGCACCATGATATGTGTTTGTTATCTGAAATGAACATACTGCTGTGCTCTGAGGAAGTAAAGCACTTTAGCTTCTAAGACAAATAAACTACTGGACATTTTTAGGTTTAGACACAGACATAGAGCCACAAAAAATGTTAGCGTGCCATCCATAAAATAATGACCATTGTTTCTCTTTCTTATCAAGTCTGTGCAGATAAAATGTCTCCTTCAGATGAAATCGCATCGCCGCTGCACCGAAAATGAATCATCAGTGGTTAAACAATAAAACAAACTATTGGTTTTAAACCATATCATACACCTATTGCAGCCATCACGTTGTATTCGCTATTAACCGCATGATTACCTGGAAAATGGGCCAATTTAAAAAAAAATAATAATAATAATGTCATATGATCACTGAAACGATTCTCAAAGTAATTTTCACTTTCAGCAGCACAGATCACTTTCAACTGCAATTCTTCAGGGCCCCAAAAACTGCTCTACTGTGCCTCTTTTCTAATAGAATAAGACTAGTGGCTTAAAGTGTCAGTTTCAATTACAGCGTACTGATGCTATCTACTTTCTTATCTTGTGTTTAAGCCTTTTATCGTGGTTTCAGACAGTTTGGTAGGCTCTTTTTTTTCTTCTGTAAAACGTTAATTGGATTACATATTCATCTAAAATGGAATAAGAGATCAGAAATTGTATCATAAACCACTTTCTCCCTCGAAAAGGGCATGCAAGTATCAATTAAAATAATCAGAAATTAGGATATAGTGTCAGTTTTTAAAATTTCAAAATACCTTCTGGATTGATTTGATGCCCTGAGAGTTTTGGCCCATGTATCAGAATTGGTGGAGAGCAAAATAGAGCTAAAAATAGAAGGTCTTGATATGTCACTGTTGTGTTTACAGCTTGTTTCCTCCCAAATAGCCAAATAATTAGTTCTTGTGGGGTTATTCACAGGTTTTGAGTTTGTCCCAGGTTTTGCCAGACTTCATATTTCTTGAATATAATCCCAACTGATTTCATTTGAAATGTTCTCACTCTCTTATGCAACAGATCCGTATGTCAGTTATCATAAACTGCAACAGGATTTCATGTAACCACAGCTCCTGTTATATATGTGTGTGTGCACAGGACGGCATGCAGAACCAGGTAAACATGGACCCAGAGTCCCACTACATCATCCGTTCTGGTGGGCTGGTCAACCTCTCAGACCTGGTCAATGCCACCAAAACCAGTGCAGGTAGGCAGCACACATGCGTCCATCAGTTGTGTTTAGGTGCAGTGATACAGTACAGATATTAAGTGACAAAAAAAGGATGAATAAACAGCAGATGGAAAAGGATGTGGAATACAAACTTGTGCAGGTGGGGGGAAAAAAAGAAACCTCAGGAGACTTACTGTTATCTCAAGAGACATATCATATAACAAATTAAGAAACATCTGGACTGGACTCCACGATCTAGAATAGAAACAAAATGGCAGACAGTTTTAGAACAACAATTAATATTTGCCAAAATCCAGTGGTGGAATTAAGTGCTGTACTTAAGTACAAATTAGAGGTAGTTGTACTTTACTATTTTCTTTTCATGCCACGTTCTACTTCTACTCCGCTACATTTCAGAGAGAAAAATTGTACTTTTTACTCCACTACATTAATCTGACCGTTTTAGCTTCTAGTTACTTTACACAAAAGCCCGACGCAAGTGTCTTTGCTAGTTTAAGTCCGATGCAGTTGTCAATTTCCCGTTGGCGTTGCTATCCGTTTTAAATAGCAAATGCACCTGCGCTCATCGTTGCGCCCATGGGCGTGCTGGTCTTAGAGGGAGGTGTGTTCAGGTTTATTCTTGGCGTATTGCTATCTTGAGCGGGAAGTGATCGCACCATTGATCAACAAAAACCTGGTCTAAAGTCAATAACGCAGCATTTCATTGTTATTTTAACAGCGCATTAGTAAAATGCGCCGAGGCTTATGCACAGCCACACTATGCTTGTTACACACACACACACACACAGGGAAGCGCAGCAGCACACAAACATGCAAAAGATTACAAATAAAAATATTATGATGCATATCCCTCCTTCATAATAGCAACGCGCCAAGGTACAAACACACCTGGCTGGGGAATGGGAGATGACCCTCTGATTGGTTTATTGCATGTTACAAAACACACCTATGAATTAATGAAGTAGAACCCTTTTGAACCATGCGCCCGGCACACGGACCCGTTTTTCCGCCGTCAAACTAACAAATTGGATTTGGACACGCCCTAAACGCACCTGCGCCAGGCGCTTCACGTCATCCGCTTAGATCGTTAAAATAGGGCCCTGAGACTTTTGCACACAAAACACATGTAGTTTATAAAATATGTTTTAATACAAATAAAACAACCCAACAATATGACAGCCTACAAGTCCAGCTGAAATGATCAGACCATTAAACACTTAGTTGATGACAGAACAGTTTGGATCGTTTCCAGTTTCTAAAATATGAGGATTTTTCTGCATCGAGTACTTTTAATACATTGTCCAGATGAAACTTACATATTTTCACTTAGGTAACATTTTCAATGCAGGACTTTTACTTGTAACAGAGTATTTTTACAGAGTGGTATTAGTACTTTTAATTAAGTAAAGAAACTGAATACTTCTTCCCCCACTGCCAAAATCTTATTTTGTAAAGAATAACACTAATGCCTGAGATAAAGACAATAAAGTAATGAATTACCAATGAATGGAACTGGAAAAGGGACACATTCCCTCTTTTTATTTGATCTATCCTCTTATTCCTGACAGAAAAAAAGCCACAAACATTAGCTTCTCGGTAGCAACAGTGTTCATTTAGAAATGTCTTTAACCATCCAGCGAGAGTTTGAAAACGTGTAAATTGGAATCCTTTTCCTCTTCTTCTTTGTGGTTGTGTAACATACTGGCCTTGGTTCATTTTTGAACAGCATCATAATGTGGGAGTGGTCCTACGCGTGTTATCTAACAATACAAGCCAACTGTTGTCTGCAGGCAAGTCAGAGGACGTCATGGCTGCCGAGTCGGTGGAAGCAACCTTTCAGCATGTGGTGGGCGACGGCGGGCAAAGGGTCATTACCATAGTGACGGACCAACATGGCAACCTGCAGCCAGCATCCCTGGGCCAGCAGTACATCTTCACCCTGCAGGGGCAGCAGAGTGAGTTGGCATCACAAAGGTGCTCTCGAAAACCGAGCAGGACCTAACTGAGAATAGGGATGCATTGACATCATAAATGCAGATAGTTTCTAAGAAAGCAGCACTATAACAACAATAAAAAACAATACACTCATTAGCAATCAGCTAGTTAGAGTGTTACAATTCTGTACACGCTGTGGAGAATTCACACAAAACAGAGGCACATGTATAGCGCCTGGGACTAGTACAGACAACACTGCAGTTTGCGGTTACTTGCATTTTGGAGTAAAACATTGGAAAAAGCTGCTTATTAAATGGGTTTATATGTGATGGGAGAAAATACAAAACAGGAAAATCAGCATCTTGAGACTATTTGACATCTTTGTACGTCAAATAAAGGATTGTTCATTGAGAAATGATGTCTAAATATGTAAAACACTATATTACAAGCCGGGTCTCGAGGAGAAAAAGAAGCAATTTAAAACCAGTTAAGTTGTTTGTTGCAAGTGCAGGTGGGTGGGTGTTGCCAAATCAAAGACAGAAGTATAGGAAAAAGAGAACTCCTATATCAGAGCTTTTAAAGAAAATGTAAAAAGAAACTACACTCGCCTATCTGAAATAAAACCCAATCATACAGACAGGGAAACACACAATGACATTTTGCATACATAGAGAGAATAGGACTGCAGAACTACCAGCACACACACACACACACACACACACACACACACCGTCCGAGACCGCAACACAAGAAAACATTTCTTCACAGCTCTGCACTGACCCTCCTCTGACATTTTTCTATTCTGCGGTGCAGTGGTGGCTTTGCCAGCCGGCGCAATCACAGAGGAGGTGGTGTTCGAGGATCCTCAGCAGGCCACGCCCAAACGCAAGAGGTACACAGACCCCACAGCCAATCACGTCGGCCTAAAAGACAAGGTAAACCAGAAGTACCTAGGTACATATCAACTGTTTAAACCTGTTATATATTAGTTTTATCTTATGATTTACAGGGTAACTTGGGATACAAGTGTTTTCTTTGATTAAGTCAATATTACAATTAGCTTGTAATTGTATACATGTAATTGTGGTCTGCACATCATTTACATTTACATTGTATGTTATACTATAAGGTTTACTAAACTACATTTAATTTAAACCTGAAATTAATTGTAATGCAAAGTTTTGAGTCTAATGCCACGTTGATGTCATATACCAGTGCTTCTCAAAGTCTGGACCAAGGTCCACACCCGGACCAAACGGCAAGTCAATCCGGACCCAGCCCTTGTGTTATGAGTACAATACATTATGAATTGTAACGTCACAACTGTCAAAACAAAAAATCGTTGGGTACCGGCACCGAATTCTATATAACGTTTCCCAAATCGGTCCAAAAGTTGAGCAGGAAAACAGAGTACTCAACTTGAATACATATTGCTTGAAAGTTCAAAGTGAGTTGATTAAATGCTACTTTGTTATTGCCAATCGTTCCAGACCTCTGAGCTTGAATAAAAATCAGATGCCGACCTCTGAGTGAATCGTTTGAGAACTGCTGTCATATACAGTACCATAATTACCTTTTTTCAACTTGTACATCGAGTTCAACATCTAACTCGCATTTACGTTAAAGGAACATGCCACTGTTTCTTTAAATAGGGGTTATTCACCGTTTCCCCAAGATTTAGATAGGTGGGCAAACGCATTTTTGCCTCAGTGCATTGTCTTAGTCCGGCAGCACCGCCACTAGTTTAGCTTAGCATAGTGAATGGAATCCTTTGTTGCCGGATAGCATGTCGTGAGTAAAAATGAGCCAACAAAAAAAACTTCTTGTGACCTACGTATTCGTAGTACAAATAGCAATGCAGATTAAGGCTAGGCGATTTCCTAGGCAAATATTGACTTGGGACTATATTGGGGCGAAGCACAGGCGGAGCACTGTTACTTGGGCGCAGAGATATCATATATTTACTCACGACATGCTATCTGGCAACAAAGGATTCCATTCACTATGCTAAGCTTAACTAGCAGCGGCACTGCCAGACTAAGACAATGCATGCACTGAGACACAAATGCGTTTGCCCACCTATCTAAATCTATGAGAGACAGTGAATAACCCCTATTTAAAAAAAAATGGTGGCGTGTTCCTTAAGGGAAGTTCCAATATATTTGACTTGTTTTGTTTTTTTTATTTCCAGAAGGTGAAAGAGAGTCGCGAGCAGCTGCAGCGGCAGCTGCAGGAAGCCAATCTCAAAGCCGAGGGGTACCAGCAGCAGCTCCTGCAGAAGGAGCAGGAGGCCGAGCAGTATCGCCTTAAACTGGAGCAGGCCATAGCAACCAGTCACAGCAGCATCAACAACGCCATCACTGCGACGACCGTTACCTTAAACAACGGCGCTACACTGAAGCAGCAGGAGGAGGAGGAGGAGGTGATGGTAGAGGAGCAGCTAGAGACAACACAGGAAGCTGCAACAAAAGAAGTGGAAGAAGGGGAGAGGGAAAACATGGAGGAGGGGGAAGAGGTCATCTTCCTTCCAGAAGATGCGATATTTGTGAATGAGCGCGAGCTGGAAGTGGAGGTCGATGGTACAGAGGAAACACACAAGTCTTCCCCCCGCCAGCGAGGCCAAGGTAGAAGGAGAGGGAGAGGTGGACGCAGACACTAGCTCACATGTTTTGTGATCATCTATTTAACTGATTTTATAACCTTTTGTAAACAAAAATACTTTTGTAAATATGTCCATATGTTTTCATGCAGCACAAACATCAAGAGGACTTTAGATTTACATGACTTTATAGACCATTTCACAGTTGTAAACATTAACATTCTAAATGGCCCCAAGTTGATTTCCTGTTGTAATGTATGTGAATGACATCAACTGACAGGAAGTTAACAAGAGGCCAGGCTGTTGCCTAACAATGGGATTCCATTAAAAAAGGTCTATAGGACTTTGCATCAGGCACACACTGAGCCTGGAGAGGACATCATGGACTTTGGATGATGTTCAGTTCTTCACTACTTTATCTCTTTGTGTTTCATAGCTCTGGGATCACCTGTAATTTCGTGACCAGCCTCCCAACTGAATGGTAGCTGAGCTAGGTATAGTACTAGCTAAAGAATTCACCTTTATAATGGTACGTGTCCACTGGGAAGTGCCATTTCCATGCGAGCAGCCGCGCAATGCATTCCGGTAGCGTCGTGGCCACTTTCCAGAAGCGGGGCAACGAGTTGCCCGCTCCTCATTTGCATAAAGTTGAATCCAGGCTACGGCTGGGCAATATGGAGAAAATCAAATATCCCGATATTTTTGACCAAATACCTCGATATCGATATTTTAGTGTTGACTATTGGTGCTTCCACAAAATATTTACACAATGAGATTTTAGATAAATAATCATCAGTAATGTGGATATAATGACTAAGTGGGTAAAGGCAAATAATAGAACAGTTACAACAGTCTGGTAAGTTCAGAAAATGACATCACTTTACTGTAATGCAGCCTTTAAAACCAGGAAAAGACAACACTTATGCCATATTACGATATCCAGAATCTAAGACGATATCTAGTTTCATATCACGATATCGATATAATATTGATATATTGCCCAGCTCTAATCCAGGCTACTTTATGCAAATCAGGGGAGTCCAGCTCGACTCACTGCTCTCAAAAACCCACAAACATTTTCCGTTGTCGATCTAAAATGAAGACAGATTCAGCAGCTGCAGCTTAATTCTTGCATAAAATTTCGGTGGACCATTTTCGTAAAATAAGAGAAAGTTTCCAAACGAGCCGCCATGTCGTTCTGTTTTTAAATTTGGGAGCAGACAGCCCCACGTGAAGTGTTTGTCCAATCAGGTGCAGCCATCGCAGTTGTAGGAGAGTGTAGCGTGTTTTCTTTGCTTGTCAGTGGTCATTATAGAGTAACTGATAGCTGCTAGTGGCGAGCCCACCATTAAGTGCCCAATGCGGCGAAGCGGGGCGATGCCTACCGCGGGAAAAAAAAACGCCACAGTGGACGCTTACCATTAGTTTGTACCTTCATTATTCTGTGTTGTATTTCTGTGTTTACATAATTTTTTTATGACAGGATTTGTGTCAAGGGCGCTCAGACTGTGATGTGTCACTCGGTGAATGTGCCTCAGTGGAGGCGAACAGTACAGTCAAAGATAATCAAGAAGCAATTACAGTAAGAGCACTCGGTGATCTCTTATCCAGGGTGACCTGCAGTGAGCAGATAGGAGCTTCACCAGAATGCACCGCAGTTGATGAACACACCCTATCTTTTCTGGGAATCAAACTTGTGACGTTTATATTTTTAGAGCAGCGTCTTCAGCTACTCAGCCACCGTCCACCCAGTTATTTTACTGTGTAATATTGCTGATTTAATACGAGTAACAACAAGACGTAAAAGTATGTTTTCATGTTAATTCTTTGTCTACATGACGGTTTTCACACACGTCTGTTGGGAGATGTTGACGACCAAAATCATGAGTGCAGGGATAAGGATGGTTCAACTTTAAACACGGCAGCATTAGGGCCATTTCCCACGAGGAAAAATTACAGAGCCAGTTTGGGGATTTTGAATTTGATTGTTTGTTTGTTTTTCATTAATTCACAGCCCATCTTCTCATTATTGAAACTGTCAGGGGACGTTTGTTTACATGTTTGCACTTCAGGGCTTTATTCATCAGAACTTCTTATCTTTTGACACAACAAGTTTGTAAAACGTAATTATGTGATTCTTTTTTTGTGTCTGTGTTTTTTGTCACTGAGGCAATAAAGTGTCTACTCATTCATTTTTGTGGTTGTTTTGCTTCATAATTAGAGAAACAGTTAGTTTTGGAAACTAAAATGTAAACAATAGTATTTAATAACGTTGAATAGTTTTACATGTGGAATATATTTAAAAAAACGAACGTTTACATTTCAATAAAAATGCTCTTTATATATTCCCAGTTGGCATTGTATCTTCATGTTTATAAAGATCCTAACACTTACTCATCATTATTTGCATGTAAAATTATAATTTGCAAGGGCGTAACTTTGGGTTCAACATTGTGGGGGGGGGTTAAGATCTCCAACTATCTAGGAAGGTCCCGGGACATGTCTGCCCAAATAGGCTGTTTCACATTCATTTTAAGAGACATAGCAAAACAACATGGTCTAATTATCTCAACTAGTTCAGTTGAATAGCATAAAATCATTCTCCTTTTTAATAAAAATCAATCAATCTGTTGTTTCAGTGTTAGTAAAATGGATATTTATCTTCAGCCATTTGATAGTCATGCTACAATTAAACTGTACTTAATTTCATATTCTGTAAAAATGATTGCAGCATTGTGGGTCGGTCAAATTTGTATTAATTTAATGTACATTTTAGTTAATGGGCAAAGCAAAGCCTCTGATTGGTCAAAGAGCATTATGGGAAAGTGAAAAAAAAGGACCAAAATAGGGACTAAAGACTAGTTTTCATGCATCATTATGGTAAGATATTGGGGGGGGTTGCAGTCTATATCCTTGATGTTCCACTTCCGGTGCTGCAGGAAATTCCGCCGGATGCATAGAGCACATCTTTCTCCCATCCCAGAATGCTGTGTGGGCTAGCCAGACCCTCCTCCGCTCCTTAGTGTGTGGATGGTCTGGCAAAGCAAGACTAGGGGGGTAAATTACACCTATGAATTTATGTAAATGTACAATTTTTCTCTTTGTACTGCAGTAAAATAATTTCCCCCTGGGATTATTAAAGTATTTCTGATTCTGATTCAGTAGAAGCATTTATCCTCCAGCTGCTCTAGTGTAGCTCTCGGTGGTCACCAGTAATGACCGTCATTAAACTGGGCAGCTCCCAGTGGCCAAAAGTCGGACGCTGTGGTGAAAAATATCGTAGCACTCGGCTCTCTTAGCAAAGCCCTTTAAAAGCAGTGGGAGAGCTGTATTTGATGTGAGTTCTTGAACGTCTGTCTTCCTCTGAGATACTTTAAGGGCTTAAGCAGATATTGGCTGACACAAATCTGACAGAGCAGCTCCAGAATTAAAACAAGACGTAGGAGAGAGAAGTCAGGATCACATCGCGACCATATTTATCCTACTCACACAGGCTGCCTGTAATTTTCAGAACTGATCACAAATTCTAGCCCTAAAAGCACTTCATGTCCCAGTCCTTGCTACGTTATACAGCTCTGAACGCTGTATGAGCACTCTCTTATAGCCAGACATCACCTGGCAGGGCGCCTCAGGCTGTCCCAGAGAGAACAGGACTGACAGCGTCTCATCTGTCAGGGCTCGAGGCTCAGAACGACCTGCCTGAGGAGAATGGCTAGTTTGATCTGTCATCTTTAGAATCACCTTTTGAAATCCTTCAACCTTTTTTATAATGCAGTTGCACACAATTTCAGTTATCTTTGTTTTTTTTTGCTTTAGTTGGGAGCTCTAGGCTACAATTCAATGCAATATACTTTGAACAAATACTTGCATTCTGAGGCTAACACTGTTTAGCTGTTGTTGAGACTGTGTCAGCGAGGTGGTCATTTCTATTTTTAGCCAGCCATGCTGCGCTCCAGGGATGGCAATGTTGATGTGTCAGCCCACCATTGTAATATCTCGAAAACTACACAATGGATTGCCATGCAAATTTGTTTAAACATTCCTGGTCCTCAGAGGATGACTCTTACTGGCTTTGTTGAGCCTCTGACTTTTCCTTTAGTGGCACCACAAGGCTGACATTAGTGGTTTTGAGTGAAAACAACTATTGGATGGATTGCCAAAATCATCCAATTAAGTTTGTAATCACTTTGCTGATCCCTCAACTTTCCACATAGCGCCATCTTTAGGGGACGGTTTCACGGAAATAGACTTTGGCTTGGATCTAACTATTTTTTCCAATATTTCTCTGAAAGGTGCAGACCTGAATCATCTTTGAATAATGCTGACAATCATCTTTTCTGTGGTGCCAATGTTCCCTGACGCCGCACACTATTCAGTGAAATCGGTGATAGATTAGTGTAAACGTCACCGGCTCTCGGGAATAAGAGGAATCGCTGCAAAATCAATTAATATCAGTAGTCCCCTTCCTTATGTCCTCTTGCACACATTCACAAGAGAACAGTCCCTTCCAACTTGTTCAGAGACCAGAAAATTAACTGGAGGAACTGAATAGTGAAATGGTACGCTTGGGAGGGGAATAAATTCAGCTGAAGGCGTCTGAGCACGCACAACAAAAAATGAAAATAATTCAATTATCAAAGGCTTTCTTCTATGTGAGTCATGTTGCATAAAGCATGACTGTGATATTGAGCCATAATGGTTCATGTTCTGTGCCGCCGCTTCCACTTGCTGGGCGTGTTTAGATTGGATTATAATCTTTGTTTGGCATGAACTAATGAGATTTTGAGGACAGAAATTGAAGGCTTTCATTCCAAAATGATTTGTTTCTATTTCGGGTTATCGCTCAAAATGATCAGAATGTCGTACCCCTTGGGTGACACTCGTAAAACAAAAAGTATTTTTGGACAAGCAAAGGTTTCAGGAGGGCTGAGAAAACAGTCAAGAGGTTTTTCTTTCATGTCAGGATCATTCTTGAGTTCAATTGTTATTCTTTTCAAACTATGGATACCTACCATATGTTATCTTATTCTCAGATGTGTTTTCTACATCTCAGCAGATTGTCTTCACTATTAACAGCTGCTGCTTGGGTAACAAGCTGGCTTCTTCCTCCTGCCTGCCAGCATGCATTAAGCAAGAGAAGATTTCTGTAGGAACAAATGCAAAGGCACGTTTAGTTCTGCTTTAACATTACAGCCGTAATCGGCCGAGGACGACATTCACAACACTATTTTGACTTTTAAAATGAGCAAACAGTGAAAAGGCTTCAGTAAAGATGTAGGTTGTCTCTTACATAATAATCCAAAAAGCAGAGACTGCACATTTCTCCTCTGTGGGATCTGTTCGCACTTAAAATTCTGATCCGCTCAGCTCCCTGGCCCTCCCTCAAAAATAAATAAATAAATAAAACCTGTGGATGTGTGATATCAGCAGAATTGTTAAGTAACACAGAAGAAATGCACACACGCACTAGCAAACAAAATTCATAAGTCAATCTATTTACATCTTCAATGTGAGAAATGATGCAGGTTTTTCTGGGAGGTGTGCAGCTGATGATTGCACATAGACATATTCAGTGTTGGTGTCAGAGAGAAGATTGTTATTCTGCATGGCGTTCTGGAGGGTCTCAACTCAAAGAGCAAACTGGGCCTGGAGCCTTGTGTGTGTGTGTGTGTGTGTGTGTGTGTGTGTGTGTGTGTGTGTGTGTGTGTGTGTGTGTGTGTGTGTGTGTGTGTGTGTGTGTGTGTGTGTGTGTGTGTGTGTGTGTGTAGCCAGACAAAGTGTCTGGGTTCACAGAAAACCAATCGAGACACCTCCCGGCTACCACTGGCAGTTGCTGATAAAATGGGAAAAGAATGTATTGGGCCTCTGGCACATATGGGCCGCCTTGAAAAGGGCAAGGTGGCTTGGAAGAATGTTTTTCTCATCCATTCTTTGTTTGTCTATAACACCTGCCACTTTTACCGCCTGGCAATGAACCTAATTAAATAAAAATAAAAAACACATTCAAAGGCAGTTGTGCACATTTTTATTAGAAAATGAACAGTGGCTCCAGGCGAAAAACAGATTGAAACTAAAGGCCCCAGTACAGACAGGAAATAGCTGCTTGAGCAACTGACCCACAGCTACAACATCAGGATCAAAGCGCCTCACCATTTATCATGCACGGAGAGAATACTACATGCGCGGGGGGTGGGACACATCACCTCAGCACAACATCGCAACATCTGCGATAGGTAGGAAAAGGCCACAGCAGATCACAAGCACATCACACGTCGCCGAAAGGGTCAGAGTTCACTTCCTGTCCCGGCAGGAACAAGAACAGGCAATGTTTTTTTTTTTCATTATTATTTTTTAGCAGGGTGTGTATGACATCTCCGTGAAGTGCAAAGACACAGTCGCATCAGTGTTGGCTGATTTCCAGCGTCTCCGCTACCTACGATACTGTAAACAGTCTACACTATAAGGCGCACAGTTGAAAAATTGCCCGACAAAAGAGCCACATCAGTTTGTAAAGGGTTTGATGTGAAAATGCCTCGTCATCTTCATCATCAACACTCTGCAGATCTGGCACACCAACTGTCAATATACCAACTGCAGGCAGTAAAATGCTGTTTAAGTTTTTTTTAAACGGGCACTACACAACAAAAAAAAAACTACATTTAAAGACAGACATTTGAACCCACGTTCTTTCTTTTTCCTAAAACATCAACCTTTTTTTTTCAAATTAGGCACACGGTACAGCACAGTAAACGTTTTCTTCACTACCTCTTTTGGCTGTCGACACTATAAAAGATGTGGACACCGAAGGGCCCTCCAGGACTTAAAGGACAAATTGATATTTATCACACACACACACACACACACACAGAACACTTGTAGATACTTGCAGCTCGCACCTATCTGTCCAAACCTTTCCAAAACATTAAAGGGAGAATTTTTTTCCACGACAGTTTCTTTCTTTGTGATTATTTAACCTGCTTTAGGACCTTGATACCAGTTTTACCCAACTGTCTAGAAGGCAACAACCACCAATATATCTGACAAAGACATAAGGCATTAAATTCCTCTTCGCCTGAATCATAGCAGTCTTTTGGACCTCTCGTGTCTGTCCACAAATTAAGACAAAATACACTAAAAACAAAAGACATCAACAACCTCAACTATGTAACTCGTTTTTTCACCAACTATTTCAAACACTGATTGTCTACATTATCAATAAAAATCTAAGGACGTAAACATGATTAGATGTAAACACTGTTATCATCAAACTGCTTGGACCTCAAAAGATATTCGACCCTGTGTGAGATGTGAGAAAACACTAAGTCTTCCACACACGAGATGGAGGAGGAGGAACGAGGTAGTCCACAAAGGAACTGATGGAAGGGAATGAAAGTTATGGGTAACCCTAACTGGTTTTGGTGCATCGCTTGGACTGAGGGTTTGATCAATAATCTTCATAGCAAAGTTCTGGTTTTCTTGTGACAGTTGAGAATTTTCAGATTTGGCAGGGAGAAGCTGTTGAACTCTGGTTAGCGCTCATTTCGATGACAATCCGCCATCGAAATTCTTTTCTGTCAAACTTTCAGAAGATTTCTCTAAAAGCTGTTGTTTTCCTGGTGAATCGGCAGTCATCTGTTCTTCGGGCCAACGTGCTCTTTAAACATCAAATCAGTCTTTTTTTTTCTTCTAATTTGTGTAAATGTAATGCACGCTCAGGGCTCCTCAGACGATGCGGTAATCGAACGTGTCCTTCTCGGTGTGGTCTGTCCAGTTGGACGAGGGCATGCTGCGGTAGGGGTCCAGCAGGATGCGGAAGCAGCGCACGATGAGCAGGGCCAGGAAGATGAAGAGCAGCAGCACAAAGACGAAGGCTGCCTTTTGCTCCAGCGTCAGGTAGGAAGACACATGATGGCCGCCGCCTGACGAGGACAGCGTGCTGCTGAAGAGGCCTTCAGCCATCCTGGGCACATCCATGCTTGACCGTCTCGGCTCCAGCTCTTTGTCAGTTGTTTAAAGATTTTGGAGGGGAAGATGGGCTCAGTGGATAAGACCTGTGAGAGAATCCAAACAGATGGATTACACAGGAGATTGTGTCCTCTGTGGTATGATAGATAAAACTGTAAACAAATATATCAATTTAAAGGAATGATTTGCCGATTTTAATCCAGCTCTGTGCCAACTTTGTGTGCAGTGTGTTGGCACCAGTACACAGAACTTGGAGAAGCCGAGGTCTGCCGATCTCGATATGTTTCACATCCTCTAGCGGATCTCAGAGGACTTCGGTGACGTATTTTGTGTCATCCTACGGGTCTCAACAGACCTCCTCTGCTCTGCTCCTGGGAACTCCATGCGCAACGATCACGGAGAGAAGCCACACACTGTTTATCTGCACACACTGCCCACACTGCCATGACACAGAGCTGGATTTAAGTCAGCAAAATGTCTCTTTAATGTAATCGTAGAAACAGAAAAAAGTCTAAAATCTAAAGACTTTATAGAGAAGAGAGGAATGAAACAAAACGTGACTTCAGTACTAAGTGGCTCTCAGAGTTTATTTTTGGAATTTCAGGTGAAATGCCCGCTCTGTGATTAAAGATGGCTCAAGGGACTCCTTTGGCCTTCAATTTCTGCAGCTCAGGGAGTGTGAATTGGCACTTTGGACTTTTAGCTATACAACATTTATTGGAAACAACACTTCTCTGGAGGTAGATATGTCACTGGCTTCATTAAACCACAGCTTGTTATTCTGAAGTCTCCAAATCTGTCTCCAATGCACTATATTACTATTCAACCAGTCCGCATCAGCAATTAATATTCAGTGTCACCAATTAGTTTTGAACATTGAATGAAACATTTGGGTATCTGTCATTTTAGCCTGTTTTACTTTTTTATGTATATTGGTATATGCCAAGTTGGAGTTTGTATCTATTTCTAATCCTTCCTCATGGTGTTTCCTTACTGTAAACTGATGAGATTTATATAGTGGTTCCTATGCTGCTGTTTTTATTTTTAGTGAATGCTGTTATGGTTGAGTGTTTTATTAATTACAAAACCACTTATTGCTTTGTGTGGATTCTGTGAAATACTTTGTGCTACATTTTATATGTATGAAAAGTGCTATACAAATAAAGTCTGATTGATTGATGAGTCTGAATGAAATCTGGAGTAGCAACTGCCCCAGGCCCCCAGAGAAGCTGTGTCAAATGGTTTGTGCTAATAAAACTGGGTCCTGCTTTTTTACCTATAATCTTGAGGTTCTGTCTTGTAGCGGTGCACCGTAAACACAGTTTGTGCTTGAATAATGCAGATTCATATATTATTAAATCAATGTGTGTTGAAAGGATAAAGCTTGTGATATTCTGTATTTGTCTTATTGTCAACCAATTCCATTAAACTACCAAAAGCGAATTAATTTCTTTTCTTCACAGTGTTGTGTGTGTATCAAAGCCTGATATAGCTTCTCCCTCTGCGCCACAGAGCTCCATTGTTGTCCAAAAACTATTAAAAGCACATCAGGGAGCCACACTGTTGCGACAAGTTCCTTCAGTCAATCCCACACACAGACACAGCCCTGTTGCCGTAAATATTGCCTACCACACCAAATTTGGATTAATCCACTGCTGAAAATACTCCCAAAAATAGTTGTTTGCCACAACAGGGTTAGGAAGTCGGAAAGTTTTGAGAGATGGACTAACATTGCTTTTAGTTGGGATTAGAATGGGATTTGTTGACAATAAGAAAAATATACAATAGAAAGTCTTACACAATGCCCAAAGAGTCTGGGAAATGGGGGTTTAACAGGGGCCCAGCATCTGATTTTGCTGTGGGGCCCCGGCAGGTTACGCAGGCCTGAAATAGCAATGTTCTAGTACGAGTTTGCTTCTCATAATGGGCATAAGGAATAAATAAATAAACTTTAAACCCACCAACTTGAGTTCAGTTCTCAGCTCATACGATGCAGATTTATAATACATTAAACTAAGTTTAGTTAGTTGAGGCTCAGCACAACAGAGATTGAGGAGTGACAGTAATTGCTCCCATAGCATTGGACACAGTTTTCTCATTAATGATTTTGAACAGGAAGAACAGCTTGCAGCTTTCTGTGTGGATCCTTTGTTCTGGCAAAGAGACGCCCAATATATTCAATTTGGAGAAGACCGTTGGCTCGTCTGTTCTATAAAGAGAGTTGGAGGTAAATTCATCAATCCAAAAACAGCCACCAGCGCTGTTCATCGTTATGTCTTTTTTTCCTGCTGAGCAAACTCTCAGAGTGATTGCCACAAACCAGTTTTACAATTTGTCTTTATCCTACAGTACAGGAACACTGCACACAACATTGTTTAATTTAAACCTTAGGTGGACTGCTATAAGGTTGCTTTTCCTGCTTAAAGGTTTTTTTTTTGCTTGTTATTTCTGTAGCTCAGGACATAAATCCTATTTGTTCACCAACTTAATTGCCGAGTTCTGAGGGCATTGTTACATCACAACAACAAATTATATCACAGCAAGCAACATGAGCAGTCAGATGCAATTATATGAACCAAAGTTTCCCAAATGTTTTGGCTTGTGTTCTCTTAAAATGAACATCTATGGTTGCATATCGACTAGTAGTGGCCAGTTCAACCAAAGTAGTTTTTCTTTTTCTCGTTTCATTTAAATAATTAAATGAACAAGAAAAAAAGCAAAAGACGAGAGGAACATCTGAATAATTTACACAATATGAGGTTGCAGAAACAGCTTTTTTTCTGCGTTCATCTTCTCATGACTGCTCAGATTTTGTGGCTGTCGAGGAAACACTTACCTCAACCAAACTATCTGGATATGAAGTTCAAGTACACATACCCAAATGCCCTTTACAATTGTCCATTGTAATGACAAAATGTGCATGCACATAATTACAGTAAGTACAGTAAGTTGAAGCAGAAGCAGAAAGTAGCTCTGTAAACTGAGTGCACATTACAACAGAGGAACAATTAAGGAAATGTAACCATTCACCATTGTTTTTCCCTCCAAACTCTGATTGGCTGACTTCTTGTGTTGCTTGTCCTCATAAACTCCACTGTAGGGGTGAGCTGAATCCTCAGATCTTAGAGTTTTGTTGTCAAGTAAAATCGTATAACCAAAAAGGAAATACAACCAAAATTAAGAAACTAAAAAGACCCAGTGTGTTGTGTTGTGTGGCCCTGGCTTTACTCGTGCGCAGAATTTTGTTGCTGCTGTCACCATGGTCCTGCTAGGTGCCCTGCTATGCCCTGATACACCCTGCTATGCCCTGATACACCCTGCTTCTCCCTGCTACGCCCTGCAGCGCCCTGCTACGCCCTGCTATGTCATGCTATGCCCTGCAGTACCCTGCTTCTCCCTGCTACGCCCTGCAGTGCCCTGCTACGCCAGTAACTACTACTATTTCTAGTCATAGTTCCATTATCTTTATTGTGAATATAATTGCCACTGTTCATTGTACCCCCAACTGGCACCAGCAGACAACCACCCACCAAGAGCCTGGGTCTGTCCGAGGTTTCTCCCTAAAAGGAAGTTTTCCTCACCACTCAAGGTTTCTGCTAGCCTAAAAATCTAGTCGCACCCTAGCGGCAGCAAATGTAATGGGTCTGGCTTGTCAGGCTAGGTTTCTGCCTTAATGGGAGTTTTCCCTCACCACTGTCACACTAAATGCTTGCTCTTGTGAGAATTACTGGAATTGTTGAGTCTTTGTAAATTATAGAGTGTGGTCTAGACCTACTCTATCTGTAAAGTGTCTCGAGATAACTCTTGTTATGATTTTATACTATAAATAAAATTGAATTGAAAAATGTAATTGAATGACTTTGCTAAATTGGCTCCACCAATCATTTTAAGATCAATTAAATCCTCACCAGATTATGAATTGCCTCTGAAATTTTTTTTTTGCATAACCTTAACTCTTTTTTGGATTGTGTGCTTCGGTCACGCTCCAGTAAGCGTGAAGAGCCGTCAGAGAGACTGACAATCACTTGGGAGGGGTGGTGGATGTTATGAGGCTGCTTGAAGTGACATGACAGGCAAGAGAGCGGCCTCTCTCTGCCTAAAGAAAATGAAAAAATAAAAATCTCTGTAGGCAACTCCCAGGAGAGAGGCAGAAAAAAAGCAGCCGCCGTCAACCCTGCCTCGCTGAGCAGCCTGTAATCCATTACACTTAAAACTCAAATATGATGTTTCACAGCAGTGAGTCATTAGCGTCGCCGTGAGAAATGATAGCAAACAGGCTGTTTATCTTTGTCCTCTGCTTTTCCATCAGTGTTTACTGTCAAATCATAATCTCGTCTTCTTTCCTCCAAAGACACTGTGAGGCTACTAGTATTAGCACTTTTGGGCCAGAATCCCCTCTGCTAATGGTTAGCAGGTTATGTAATGCACATCAAAGACTCCCAACAGTTACATGATCAGAAGCTCTATGACTAAGTACTCAGAGTTTAGAGCTTTTCTTAACAGTCTTACATAGAGATACGCTGAACATTTAAGCTTTCCTTTGACAAGTTTGGAAATAGATATTCCCATTTTAGAATGAGATCTCTGCTGTTTGAATGTCATATTATCTGTCCATCTGTTTGATCATCAGCAGCTGCATTTCAGGAAAAAATAATTACTTCTGAAGACCAGAAAAAGCCTCCAGACGACAGAAATAGAAATGTCTGATTTTAGAAAGTGACCAGCATTATATGTGTGTATAAGTGCACGGGTTATTTTAATCAAACTGTAGAGCATCAGTGACAGTTGCTGTGGTGAGGAGATTAAATAATGCCAGAAACAGAGAGTGAAATTGTCAAGGAAGTGAGTGTGTGACATAGAGCCAAATTTAGAAATGAAGAAGATTTTGATGAAAAATTGATTTAACCTGCAGGCCAAGCCAGGCCAGGTGTGTGTGTGTGTGTGTGTGTGTGTGTGTGTGTGTGTCAGAGTTGACTATGACTAATGGAGGATTCAAAATGCTTTAGAGGAGGTGAAATGAAGTGGTTTCGGTGAATTATTGGACTTCCAGCATGTTGTCAATCATTTCACGATATAAAATGTCCTGTGTTAATAAAGGACTGCAGACAACTGTTGAATGGCCACTATGAGTTGTGCAATGTACAAATACATAAAATATAACCCTTAACTATAAAAAATAAATAATACAATATAGACTATATTACAATATAGCCTACAATATACATAATATTTCTATATGTAGAAATGTAGCCAATATTTGAACATATATTTGTTTTTAATCTTGATTTGTTACTGGGGTTTTTTCTACACATCTTTTAGCGTCTTTAGAGGATGCCACATTGTATTTCACTACACATGCTGTCTGTTTATGTGACAAATAAAGCAACACATGCACACCTTTCAGTGACAACCCCAGTTTTTCAAAATTTGAAAATTGTAATAAAAATGTCAAAATGTCTAAACAATCATTAAAAATATTATAGGCTAATATTTATCTTATAGCCTAATTAAAGTAAACGATAACTCAACTTAAAAAATGTTTTTCCTATTAGGAGACATATTTGTATGTAAAGAAATGCAAGCAAAGGAGGAACAGGGGTTAAACATTACAAAATGACTTATGAGGTATAAATATGACGCCATAAGTAAGCCTGCATAAATATGCATGTGATAAATAAATGCAAAAAAGAGTGCTGATAAGAATATCAATAATTTGGGCTATTTTCTTTTGCCTGATCCATCCACAAGCATCTTATCCAATTGTGATCAAAGGTAGACACATCCGCGCGGCTTCAAGCTCAAGAACAATACAACGCAAAAATGAAGAGCCGCCATTTAAATGAACGTAGGCTAATACAACCTGCATATTTTCTGTCAAAAACTGGCCTGCACGTTGGCAGCGTTATATTGTAAATAGCCGGCAGGCTGCATGATGAGCCACACACAAACGCAGGCAGCCGGACTCCCCGCTGCACACGTGGATGCACCAAAACGCATCCAAAGACTATCTTGTTCCTCTCCGGTGCGTCTGAAGACACCTTTCACACCTTCACAGCGCAAAATCAAGACATAAAAAGCACATATTCGAGGGGGAAAGGCTTCCAGGTGAAGGGGGACGTGGTCGTGAGAGCATCGGCTGCAGGTGGAAGTCCCCGAGTCTGTAAACACTAACCTGTTGTTATCAGTGGAGCTCGGGAATCTCCGTCAGCGGTGGCTCTCCATCCTGGCAGATCTGACCTTTCTGTTTCCAGACTCGAAGCAACAACCAACGACCGTCCTCGCTGACCGCGGGGCTCCTCACTTTATGACAGAAAAAAAGCCTGACAGTGGTTATTTTTCTGTGTTTTGCTGACTGAGCCCGCGCAGACCAAACCCTCTGCTGCTCCGCTTGTTGTTTTCTTCTCGTCCTGACGCGCCGCTCATCCCCGCAGACACACAGGCAGGGATGTAGTCGCTACTGGCAACCTGTTGCCATAGCAATCCTCCAGGTATAGGCTAGATGTTGCAAGCGGATGAGGACAAAGGTGTGGCCCTCATATGCTATGTCAGTACATTGATTTATAATAATTATTATTCATAATAAACAAATAGGCTATACCACTTGATAATTCTCAGAAAGATATCAGTGGAAGTCAACGATGAGTTTAAAGTGATCTTTATGATATTTTATTATGTTAATATAAGACACATTGTTATGATGCTAAATTAATAACATATTCTGCAAAATAATAGGCTTTATAATAAACAGTATCCAGGAAAAGACATTAACACAGACGTTGCTGCATGGACAAATGCTTGCTCTTGGAGGTGGGGGGGTGTTATAGTGTGGTGTAGACATACTCGATCTGTAAAGTGTCCTGGGATAACTGCTGTTATGATTTGACACTATAAATAAAATTGAATTGAATTAGTTGCTCAGGCTGGATGCAGACAGCCATAATGTTGAGTTTAAAGTGGGATGGCAGAAAACACTCCCTTGTATGTTTTTTTTTGTTTTTTTGTTTTTTGTTTTTTTTTGTGTGTGACAAGCTTCAGAGTCTTTGCTGTCTAATCCTGACAGATGCTAATGGCCTCAGTGCTCTGGAAGGACGTGACCGTCCACAAAGAGGTCAGAGAGTGACTGTGCAGAGCACTTTGGGGGACATCTCAGCTTACATAATGTCCACTGTCAGCATCCAAATGCCGTGCAGCGTTTCCACCTGGTGGAGGTCAGCGAGGACTGCAGGTGCTAAAACAGATTTAGTGAATCCACTGACTACCCACATTTAATCAGTAATGACTTTTTTTTTCTACTTTCCTATATGTCAGAGGGATACATTACGGTGGATATTATCTGAAGCTCAACTGCAGTAAAAGAGGATGTCTTTTTAGGAGTTCATCTTTTCTTAAATAAAGCTAAAATAAATAATCTCTTTATTTATGCACACAGCTATAGCTCTAAATTTAATATAGCTCTCTCATATCTGTACGGTTAATATGAAGCTTTAGCCAAGACATAGTTAGCTAGTTCAGCACAAAGACTGGAAACAACAACCATGATGGAGCAGAATTGAATGGAACAACTATTTTGTTCATATTTGTCTCTGTTTTGGTATTTATTGTTTATTGTTATTCATGTTTAATACGTTTTTGTGTATGTATGCACCCAATTATCAATACAAGGCAAATTCCAAGTAGTTCCACTACTGTGACAATAAACTGCTCTCTGATTCAGATTCTGAATCCCATCATTTTAAACTTTAAAGCATTTTACGGTATATGACGATGAAGGTGATGCATGTAAGAAATATGAACATTTAAGATGTAAAACAATATGTATTGACTTCATTGGTGAACTCTGCTCTCATCCCAATTGTGGGTTTAACAGCTGATTCATTTAGGAGACTTAGGTAGCACTAGGTTAGTTTAGGTTAGCCGGCTTTTAGTCTATATCGACGACCTTCCACTTCTGGGATTGCTCTGTTGCCGGCCGGAAATTCCGCCGGATTTCACTCTTTTTCGGCCAGATGTCCGTCACCTTCCGCTTTCTTTGTGTTGTAATTTTAAACTCTGGTGGATTTCTGAGGACTATGGTTAACTGCTCCTCAGATCTCTGCAGGGTAAATCCAGACAGCTAGCTAGACTATCTGTCCAATCTGAGTTTTCTGTTGCACGACTAAAACAACTTTTCAACATACACATGTTCCACCAAAACAAGTTCCTTCCCGAGACTATTTTGCAGCGGCATCGTGGCTCTGTCCGGCGCTCAGTACCGCCCAAGACGATTGTGATTGGTTTAAAGAAATACCAATAAACCAGAGCACGTTTTTCTCCCATCCCAGAATGCTGTGTGGACTCACCAGACTCTCCTCCGCAGCGCTGTAGAGGAAGGTCTGGCAGTGCTAGACTAGCCAGCCTTTAACGCAAGTCCCTAAAGTTCGTCAGACATTACATCAATAATCAAGATGAGAACAGAGTCCACTGAGGATTAAATACATATTGTTTTACCCCTTATTCCATATATCTTAATTCATATTAATGTAAATGTTTAAAATTGGGGGGATTCTGTTCCATTGTGGTTGCATGATGAGTGTGGATAATACGGTGGAAACAATCATCAGTTTCCCACAAAACATAAAAGAGCTGCTGCTTATCTAAGTTTTGGGGTCTGGAGCCCATTTATGGCTGCTTTAAATCCAGTCCAGGCGGGTGATTGGTCATTTATTTTACTCATATCTTCTTATTTGGCTAGCATCATTTGTATGCAAAAGTGAAATACAAAACTTGATGCCCCATGCACTTGAATAATACCCGACTCCATCCCACATGACAACTTGACATCTGTTGAATATGTGCTAATGAGAATTCCTGACCCTATAAATGAGGTTGAAAGTTTAAGAAACCCTGTTTTAGGTTATCATTTTCTTTTTAGACGAGCATTTGATATATGATTTACTGTCACCTTATCATGACATTCTAATAATTCAAGACTTGACTGCTGCAATTTGGTCAACTATGAGTGACTTCACTGAACATAAAGTTGGGATTTTAAGTTTTAAAATATATTTGACACCCTCAGTATAAAAATGCACATATATAATACACTGTAAACACAACATGGTTATGAAAGCCTGGGTGGGGAATTGCCGATTGGACAGCTAGAACAGCTGAGGTATAGCCGATTGGTTCTTGCTGCTGCGGTGTCAGTCTCTCAGCCCTCAGCTCACGCTTCAGAAGACAAAGATCAGAGAAAAATAAGAGCAGACTTTTGCGCAATTTCACCATTAATATCCGGTTGCTGGAGCAGATCTGTGCATCAGCTGCATTAAACAACTATACTATGTGATGCATATGAATGGATTTGTTTCTCTCCTGCACTACATGCTGTGTGCCTGACACATGAACAAACAACACGTTTGATTGTACTATATTTCTTTCCATTGGTGATTTTAGACCCTTTTAAGGGGGGATATTTATTTTTTTTTACTTTATTTTTTATTATCAATTTTAGTGCTTCAAGTTAGAGTTTGCAAACTTGTCTGTTAGTGACATAGGACAAACAATTACAGGTTCAAAGGGCTTGAAACAGGTTTAATATCCTGTGTCGCTGTTGCCAATGCTATGAACCTGTAACCCAGTCAAGGAAAGGGTTAAAGGCAGTTTTTGAATGGCCATAAATGGCGGCTTGTTCAGAATATGATCTCATGTTGTACTAAAATAGTTCACCGAAACGTGTTTCTGAAAACATTTGAAGCGAGAAATAGGCCGTGCAGTCACTGAATCTGTCTTCATTTCAGATCAACAAAGGTCAGTTTAAAAGATTTTTGATTTGAAGATTTTGAGAGGCTTAGTCATGCTCATCCCGCTTGCCATTTCCAGGTGAGTCCCGACTGCCCTGTCTCCGAATGAGCATGTCAGGTCGGTGAAAATGAAGGCCGATAGCTCCTCCAACGGACGACGGCACGGAACACACCGAACAGACTCGAGTCACTGACCTCGCCAGCATGGGCGTCAGTTTGGTTTGAAATGTGCTGGGGACAGAGACGCATTCGGAAGTACATTTCCAGAAGTGCTGGGTACAATGACGCATTCATTTTTTTTTCTCTCTTTCACGCAGGTCATGTTTTGAAAGATGCTGTCCTACTAATGAATAAAAACATGGTTTAATGTACGTAAACAATGATCAATAATTACCAAATTCCTCTCTCATATTGCTCCTCATAACCACTGAAAACTGTCAAAAAATCGAACTCAAAGTCTTATTATTATGGACGTTTTCAGCAGGGCAGCGGAGAGGCTGTGGGTTGACTCCCCACGGTTCTCATGGGGTTTATAACGTGAAAAAGCTCAAAGTGGTTTAATGTACCTAAACAACGATCAATCATCACCACATTTCTGGTTTGATTTTTTAACAGTTTTCCGTGGTTATGAGGAGCAATATGAGAGAGAAATTTGGTAATCATTGATCATTGTTTAGGTACAAGCTTTTTCCTCGCCATAGGCGCCAATGAAGAAGACAACGCTAATGTGAGATAACTTCTATAATCGTTGGACTTCGGTTTAGTTCTTTTGACAGGCTTAAGCGTTCATTACAAGATATGGCCATGAGAAATTTGGTGATGATTGCTCGATGGTTAGGTACATTAAACCACGTTAAGCTTTCTTTCACGTTAAGCAGAATGTCCCGACAGGCAGAGTAGTGAACAGAGAAGCATGCAGCCAGCGCAGCAGCAGAGCAGCTCTGTGTGTGTGTGTGTGTGTGTGTGTGTGTGTGTGTGTGTGTGTGTGTGTGTGTGTGTGTGTGTGTGTGTGTGTGTGTGTGTGTGTGTGTGTGTGTGTGTGTGTCCGCTCTGTGAGGATAGAGATTGTTGTGGATTTTTTGGCATCTGTCGCTCAAGAATTGAGAAGAATTTTTTTTAACTAAATTCAGCTCGAGGTTTTCAAGTGGTGGGTACAAAATGACTCATGACGAAATCTGGTAGGTACGCGTCCCCACCGTCCCCACCGTCCCCACCGAAATCGACGCCTATGCTCGCCAGACTGTCGAACGGCCGATTATCGGCCCGGTGTGTAGCTGCTTTAACAGAAACGTAGTTTTGGCCAATCGGAGGTGGTTGCGCCAGACTCCCGCCTTTGGCTGAGTCTAATCTGAATCTAATCTGTCAGAGGGAGAGCAGGAGTGTGGTTGTGAAGTTTAAAGTTGGTAGTCCCCAGAGAAGAAGTTGGTCATTTCATGGCTCAGATTAGAACCCAAATTGAAATGTAAGCAACTCAAATTGATGAATGTGGGTGCCTGGTTAGCTCACCTGGTAGAGCAGGCGCCCATATATAGAGGTTTACTCCTCGATGCAGCGGCCGTGGGTTCGACTCTAACCCACAGCCCTTTGTTGCATGTCATTCCCCCTCTCTCTCCCCTTTCAAGTTTAAGCTGTCCTATAGACCTAAAATGGCCAAAAAATAATCTTAACATTTTTTTTGCTGAATGTTAGAACATTGTGTCAAATTGGTTGTTATTACAGTGACCTATAAAGTGTCAGGTTTAGTTCCATCATAGTGTTAATAGTGTCAAAAAACGTTAGCTGACGTTATAGTTCAGTAGCTAGCTCAGAGATTATCGGCTAATGAAATTACTGATTTAGCAGGGGGGGGGTTAATACTTTTGCAAGGCACTGTATCCGTGTCACATTCTAATTAGGGGCTGAGTCCCCCCTAAAGGTTGGATCCTAGAATAGCCCCCGTTTCTTTCTGAACATTTTCAAACTTATTTGCTGAATCTTACATTCACACCAGGTTACTATTACTACAATAAGTCATCATTTTATAGTCTGTTAATTATTTTGCTGAAAGATACTGAACTGGACTATTAAATAACTGCAAATCTACAGAATGTTTTGCGATCAAAAAGGGAACCATGATCACTTCACAACACACAATTTGACATTTCATTTGATTTGATTGTTATTTCTGTGTGCAGACTAGACAGCTTTTAACATTTGAGAATGTTGACACCTGCTCACGCCACAATATATTGTTGTTGTCATGTTGAAGAGAAGATGCACAAACTACAAAAAAGCTGACCTCAGACAAGGTTTTTTTGTGATTATAAGATTATTCCACTTGGATACATTTCCTGTTTGGAGAATATGATCGCGATATTCAACAAAAGTCAGTGTTGTATTGGGTCAGTTCTTCAGGTGCAGATTTGATGCACTCTGTCCCAGAAACATTCAGCTGTTTGTATCAAACTAAAGAGCACACGGGTGGATTTACACAAGCAACAAGGAAGACTGTGGTGGAGAAAAGAAACATGAGTGAACCTTCGAACTACAGAAATCTCACTGATGTGCAAAGAGCAAGTTAACAAAAAAGAAACGGATAGTCAACTAATAAAAGAAATAAAAAAACCCTGATTCTTAGAAGGAATTATAAATACAATCAAGCTTGTTTAATGACTCCTATTGCAGTAACAATATAATTAGTAGCTGTGATGTGTTTTAATTTGGCCCTGTGTGTGTGTGTGTGTGTGTGTGTGTGTGTGTGTGTGTGTGTGTGTGTGTGTGTGTGTGTGTGTGTGTGTGTGTGTGTGTGTGTGTGCTGGTAGTTCTGCGAGACCTATTCTATTTATGTATGCAAAATGTCATTGTATGTTTTCCTGTGTGTATGATTGGGTTTCATTTCAGATAGGCGAGTGTAGTTTCTTTTCTTTTTTATTTTCTTTAAAAGCTCTGAGTTAGGAGTTTTTTAGACATCATTTCTCAATAAACAATCCTTTATTTGACGTACAAAGATGTCAAATAGTCTCAAGATGCTGATTTTCCGATTTTGTATTTTCTCCCATCACATATAAACCCATTTAATAAGCAGCTTTTTCCCATGTTTTACTCCAAAATGCAAGTAACCGCAAACTGCAGTGTTGTCTGTACTAGTCCCAGGCGCTATACATGTGCCTCTGTTTTGTGTGTGTGCTGCCACCCTGCCTGATTGCCTTTGGTTCCCTGTTATGTTTCCATTTGAAACTGCTTTTCTTCCATCTCAGACTTACCTCCACGGTACTTCAACTACAAGCGTATTCCGGTTATTTGCTATGAGAAAATCAAACATGTTTAAAAACTGGCAAAGCATCTGGGACAGCTCATGCTGAGGGGAAGACAACTGCTTGAAATACAGAAAAAGGATCCTGTGCCGGCTTGATTGTTTTTTTTTTGTGTCTTAGATCTAAGAAATGTGTCTGGGGCAAGCACATCATGGCAAAAGTCTTGCAGTCTGCAAGTTCAGTTAGATTGCAAATGATGGCTTGGAAAATCTGGACTGGCACTTATGGTGCAATGTTTAACATACTGGGAGTATTAACTCAACTGACTACACCTCATCATCACAATCTGAGCCTACTGAACTTCTCAACTGTATTTTTTCAGTAAACATGCAGTTGAATAATTCTGATGAGTCAAATATGTCAGCTTTTTCATATTTCCTCACACATATTAGTCACTGAGTAACCATGCAGGGCCAGCTCATCTTGCAGCACCTGCCGGGCGAAACATCTTCTCTGCTCCCTGCTGTCAGTTCTCCATAAAAGAAAAAAATGTCGCAGAGTTTTACCTGACCATGTCAGCCCTAATACCTCCGTGTACTAGGAATCAATTCCCTTTGTTTGCCTGCTAAATGTTTGGATGCAGCTATACAGACAAACCAGAGGAAGTTCATGACGGGAAGCGAATACGGATCATCTGCCAAAACCGACCAGGGGATGCATGATCGGTTACACGTAGCATTGAATGTTAATTTTATATGGACTCAGCTGACAGCTCCCAGATCACAGCACATACATATTCAATTGGTTTTGCTTTAAGGCAGAAAAGGGTACCAAAATGTTTTGAACTAGAGCGGCTGCTAGCTGATATTGTATGCAGATGCAGATATTTAAACGTAACAATTTTAATGCAATAAATAAATATATCTTTGAACATATGGTTAATCTCTTTTGGGAGAAAATAAATTTGAAATTAAGACCATCATGTGACACTAAAACTGTCCACTAAAACCCAGATTATTGAAATATAGTGATTTTTTTTGATAACCGGTTCATCGTTTCAGTCATATCTTTTTATGCAAAAATATGGTTCCAGCTTCTCAAATGTAAGGATTTGCCGCTTATCTTTTTCATACATGATACTACAGTGAATATTTTGGGGTTTTGGATAGTTGATCAGACAAACAAGACATCTGAAGACACCACCTTGAGCTCTGAGAAATTATGAAAAGCGCATGCCTCCATTTTCTGACATTTATCATGTATAAGCAGATTAATCAATAATGATAGTAACATTTAGCTGCAGCCCTAAAAGCTTTCATGTTGGCAGCAGACACAACTATCTGTAACATCTGAGTTTAACTCCAAGGCTAATACTGGCATCAGCAAATGATAACATTGCTGTAACCTTAATATGTTCACCCATCACACACATTGTCATCTCAGCAGCCTTAGAGGAAACAAAGAACGAGCACATTGCCAAAACTGGCAGCCAACACATGCTGCATGATGGGATGCCAGCGACTTGGCAGCTGCCGGCTTCAACCTGCTCATCAGCACTCGATACCTCGCAGCAGCTCAGTTATCCTTTTATTTAGTAAATCCTACCTGGCTTGCGTCAAGAAAGCTGTGAATCAAGAGGCAAAATCCATTAAGTACACAAGCACTGATCGACCCTGGCTGGGATGCCTAATGTTGACCCAAAAGACAGGTGCCTAATAATGTGTCTGACTGCCTCAGAACAAGTACAAAATAAAATCAATGCTGCCTCACTTTCAGCATCTTTTTCCTTGTTGAATTTTGCCCGATTTCTTATGGTGTTTTTGTCATTTGTAGAGAAAAATATCACCAATAGTTGACGCTTTTCTTTTCTTTTTTTTCTACAAATAAACATGATAAAGGTCATCAACTCCCCTACTTTATCTAAATCCAGATAAAATATAATTGGTTGTCGTGTGAACAATATTGAGGCTGTAATCATACCCAACCCAATGAACACTGAAACCACTATCAGATTCTCGATGCAAAAGTTAACTGGACCTAAATGCAGACCCTGCAGACATGCTTTTCTGCATCTTACTTCATTCAAAATAAAAATAAAATAGACTTACTGTTGCCCATGGGCAGGTAGTCTAATCAGGCACACAATTCCAAAGGGGGCTAATGCAAGAAGGCCTGTAATCAGAAACATAGTACACACATACAGTAGACACGAAGAGTTAAAGGGATAGTTAGAGTGTATTAGCTACAGTAGATGGCTGTCGGCATGCCCCCAGTTTGGAGAAGCAGACAGGAGTACCGACACATAACCTAATATACTGCTGTGGACGGGGGAAGCAGCTAAAAGTATTTTAGCCACCTAAAAAAACATTATCAGTTTAAGTATATGCTATATTTAGAATATTTTCACTGCTTTACCTTACCGTCAATCAGCCCTTTTCTGACGGGGAACTGAAGCCGTTATATCCATCTATGCTCTCTTCAAAGCCACCAGACCTCTTTGACAAAAGCAGTAATTTTACCTCGCAGAACACAGGAGTTGCTGGTCTACCACTGCCTCAATTGGTTAGTTTTTGTGTTATTGTGTGACTTTGGTGTTTCAAAGGGTTAGTTCAGATTCACCAAAGTCCCACAATAACAAACTAACTAACTGTCCAAACTATCTATGGCACAGGGGAGTCTGCAACAGATCTAAGTATGGGAATAGTGCGTGGCAGAATACCTGGAGGGGTGGCCATCCTATGGCATAGGAAACTTGAATTATTATTTTACATGTCACGCCATATGAATGCTACCAAAATGAACATTAATATCTCAATAGGCTTGGCTTTATCAGCTCATTCATTAAAGAGAGTGAAAGTACTTGCATTTTTGTGATGGGTGATATTAATGCTGATATGTCAGATGTTAACTCTCTATTGGCCAAACACCTTCATCAATTCTGTATAAACAGTACGTTAGTTCTCTCAAGTAAAATGTTGTTACCAGTAGACAGTTATACATATATCAGTGAAGCATGGCATACAATATCTTGGCTAGACCACTGTATATGTACAGTTGATGCGCATGATTGCTTGGAAGTTGAGAGTCTGTATGGTTTAGCCACAGCAAATCACATACGTGTCTACATGATAATAAATCTTGACAGTCTACCTGAGCTGACTAGCTATGATAATGAGCAAAATAGAAGAGTGGACTGGGCAAAGCTCACAGAATATGATATATAGAAGTACAACGCACTGAGTGATAATAGTCTTAGTTATATTGATATACCACTTGAAGCTATTTTGTGTGGCATCCTAAATTGTAAGAGTCACAAACATAGTTATTATGTATGACAACATTGTGAACTGTTTAATTAATGTCAGTAAATTATTCATCCAAGAGAAAAGAAAGCATAAGATTAGACCAGGATGGAACGAATATGTGTCTGAACTTCATGTGGAGGCTAAGGAAGCTTTTTGGAGCTGGGTATCATCTGGAAAAGCTAGGTATGGCCCAGAGTTTGAACATAAGAAAAAGGCAAATGCCAGGTTTAAATATGCTGTACGCTTTATCAAAAGTAATGAGCAGATGATGAGGGCAAATGCTATGGCCAGAAAGTTTCAGCAGAATGATTTGTATGAATTCTGGAAGGAAGTGAAGGTTATCAATAACAGCAAGATGCCTTTGCCATCCAGCATTGATGGGATCTCTGGGGATGAAAATATTGCTGAGCTGTGGGGGAAATATTTTAGAGAGATTTTTAACTGTGTTGAGAGTGCTGAATATCATGTTGGTGATGTTATTAATAATGATGTGGTCATTAGACCTGATGAAGTGTGTCATGCTATTGTGAAATTGGCAGTGAACAAAGCGTGTGGTCTTGACCAAATAACAGCTGAACTCCTGAAGTATGCAAGCCATATAATCTCACTGTTACTTGCTATGTTTCTCTGGATTATTAGCGCATGGCATATTACCTGACTCTACGTTACCTGTACTATTAGTGCCAGTTATTAAGGACAAAACCTGTAAGGTATCAAGCATAGAAAACTACAGGCCAATTGCTCTAGCGAGTATACTCTCTAAAGTGTTAGAACAAATTCTATTTGATAGACTACAAGAATATATAATAACCACTGACAATCAATTTGGTTTTTAAAAAGAAACATGGCACAGATTTGTGTATATATGCACTGAAAAAACTAGTTACCAAGTATAAAAGCCATGGTTCAACAATGTTTTTATGTTTCCTTGATGCATCCAAAGCTTTTGACCGTGTTAATCACGGTAAACTGTTTATAAAATTACAAGAGCTAGGGGTCCCCCCCCATACCTAATACGTATTTTCCATTATTGGTACTCCCATCAAACTATGCAAGCTAGATACATTAACTAACATTGGCTCCTTTCCCAGTTACCAATGGGGTTAGACAAGGTGGAATATTGTCACCTGTTCTTTTTAATTTGTATATGACTATATCTTTCTAGGACATTAGAAGTGTGTAAGACTGGCTGTATGGTGGGGGATAGGCGAATTAATCATCTGATGTATGCAGATGATTTAATTGTTATGTCTCCATATAGTGCTGGCCTACAGCAACTGCTTAGAGTCTGCTCAAACTATGGACTACAGTATGACATCAAATTAAATGCAAAAAAGGGTGTTGTAATGATTGCCAGAACTAAGGAGGACAGGAAGCTATGCTTTCCCTCTTTTTACTTAACAGGGCAAGAGCTAAACGCAGTTACTAAAGAAAAATACCTGGGCCACATTATCAGTGCTGTAAATTATATGGACAAGCAAATATGCTGGCACGCATATTTCATATGTGTACTGAAGAAGTTAAAACATCTCTTTTCAGAGCATACTGTCACTGTATACAGCTCACCTATGGTGCAGCTACAGTAAAGCAAAGATAAATAAGATAAAGGTGGCATACAATGATGCACTTAGAATCCTGTTGAAGTGTCCAAGATGGACCAGTGATAGCCATTTGTTTGTGACGAGTAATGTTCCCACCTTCCATGCTATGCTGAGGAATTTTGTGAACAGATTCATGTGCCGATTAACAGAGTCAAAGAATACAATTTTAACTGCCTTAACCAACCCTGCACTTAGTGATACCAGATATACCTCCCAACTCTGGAAAACACATCTGTACCTGTTTTAATTATTGTGCATAGCTATTTGTATGTCTGTATGTACAGTATGTATGTATGTATGTATGTATGTGTGGTATCTTTAGTTGTTGATTGTCGTGCTGCTGTATGGAAGAGGGATTGGCTGACACTGTTCTTGATTATAAAAGGTTTTATTACATCAAGGATTTCAGCATCAATACACTCTGCTCTTGCTGCAGCAAGAGCAGGCTTATAAGGGGTACGTTTAGGTAACATGTTAGATAAAGTAAATAGATGTGAGTTGGCAAGTAAAGGTCCGAGTCCATCTGAGGGGCTCCAACACTACACATAAATTCATTGATCCCACTCAGTCCCCAATCACAGAATCAAATAGAACATCCTCTTCAACACATCACTCTGCTGAGAGGAAAATCATTAAACTTAGATCACTAACACAGTGCTCATAATATCTCAGCACATTTGAGCTTTATACAGACTTTAACCTTATATGCCCTTCAGATACCACATATGTATGTACTGTATGGTAAAGATGATGCTAGATGATATCAAACACCTGAGGTTTGTTGTATTGTTGCTCTCATTGTAAGATTGAATTGGCTTACTGCCTTTGGAGTTTCTAAATATACGTACTTATGCGTTCAAATATGTCCTGCCCGTCTTTTTTACCGGGGAGTTGTCTGTCGCCCACATAGACAGCATAGTGCTGGTAGTAAATGCTTTTCCCCAAAACAGTCTTACAACTGGGTTTGAAAGAAATGATATCTCAAAACTGGAACTGTTAAAGAAAGAAATGGAAAAAATGAATTTACTGATACGTTCTAGAGCACCACAGTACAGCATGAATACAATACTGAAAGTTATTAACTTACTCCATTTGTGTCGACTGTGATCACCAGCTGAAGGATCACAGCCACCAAGATCAGCTTCCTCATTGTTCCAGCAGTGAACGGCTGTGATGAACATTACAATACTGTAAGGTTATCTGAAACTGATCGTTTACTAAACTCAAGTAAAGACATCTAAACATTTCTAGAGAGGGGAATTTCATGCACCAAGGGTAGTTCATATTCTAGATATGAATACGTGTACGTTCAAAGGTTGTTTTAGTCGTGCGACAGAAAACTCAGATTGGACAGATAGTCTAGCTATCTGTCTGGATTTACCCTGCAGAGATCTGAGGAGCAGTTAACCATAGTCCTCACAAATTGATGGGAGTTTAAAATACCAACACAAAGAAAGTGGAAGGTGAGGGACATCTGGCAGAAACAACAATTTCAGGCTCAGACAGAGAGACAGGCCCAGACTAATTCTAGAACAGATAGATAGATAGATTAATGTTCATACAGATACAGACAGGTTTAGGCTCAGATAGAAAGGCAGCAACAGGAATTCTGTACTTGAAGGGACTGGACTCCTGACCCTTGACTACAGGGAAACTGGGGAACAAATAGATTAGGGGCACTGGAGGAGACATAAGGAAGGTTAGCTGACTGAGGGGCAGACAGCAGACTAGCTGGTGGTAAGGCAGGAGATGAGTATTGTATAAGAGAAATTGCTGCAGTGAAACAAATAGGCTGGTAGACAGAAAAGAGAATTCCTGACCACGGAGTGGAAAGGCTGGCTAATGAGGGAGTGGGGTGAACAACCAACTGTGAAGAGGAGTCGACTGAGCGGATAACTCCGGGGGTCGCCGGCAGCAGAAGATCTGAAGTGCTATGCATCAGAAAAAGTGCCCCGGGAAACACAGGGAACAGGCTAGGACCCAGGGAGGCTGATTTGATGTGAACCCTGGAAGATGACAAGCACAGAGTCCACGAAAGATGCCTGCTGATACCGAGGATAGATCTCCAACTGATTCGAATATATAAGAACAAAATGTGATGTATTTATTACTCTAAACCCACCAGTAGAGCTGTGTATCATGACATGTTTTGATACTAGTGCCAAGCCAACATACTTTTTGATACTTTACTATGAGGACAGCATGTTTTATAAGAAACCATTTTGTTCTTTGGACAAAATAAACCAAAGTTTTTAAATGTTAATAAAAGTTCTTTAAAGGTGCCAAACTATGCTTATTTTCAGGTTTATACTCTACTAGAACATTTTTACTTTATGCTTTAATGTTCAACATTATTTTTCTCATACTGTCTGGATATACCTGTATTGACCCTCTGTCTGAAATGCTCCGTTTTAGCGCCCGTCTCTTTAAAGGCCGTTTCACAGTCACCGCATCCGAGCTTGCACGCGCCATTGTGACATCAAAATGACGTAGATCTCGCTGCCGCGCTCCACTCTATTTTTTTCAGCGGCGCGCGACAAAGCGGAAACAGGAAGCCTGAGGAGCTTGAGGGTAACCGGAGGCCAGGACTCTCAGAGTGACTGCAAGTCTCTCTTGTAAAAACTTACTGGGTTAAGATGAGTTCTTTTATGGCGAATGAAAGGCTTGATCCGACGAAGTAGGTCATCGAATCAAATCATAGCATTGACGGCAATGCTGCTGCCAGTTCAGCCTTCTTCTTCTAGTCCGTACAAAGAGCGTTGGTAGCCTTTGCTCATTAGCGCCACCTCTGTTCAGGAGAAGACTGCAGCTAGTGTCACGACCACTATATACTATACTATATACTCAAAACAGTTACGGCGCTCCCATGACGTCACACTGGCGCTCGACAGATCAGCTGCGGCTAGTATACCACACGTTTAAGCCCCCCTCCCAAAAAAGTCCAGTCTTCTCTGATTGGGTCCTCCGCATCTGTTTTCTCGGGGTCTCTGCACTATCACTGCAGCCGGGGAATGACTGTAACAGCACTGTGGCGGCACTTTCTACCTATACATATAGTTGTGACGTCACAACTGTACGGAAGTCCTGACGGCTCGGCTGTGTGCATTTCTTTGTGGATTGATTGTTTTGATACTTTGACAGTATGTATATATCACCTCGACCTGCTTGACATGGAAATCTCACTTTTTACAATATAGGACCTTTTTTTCAGATGCACATGACCTTTGCCCCAAAATTGTCAAAATCATAATTTAAATCAGGATATATTTAATTAAACGTTCAACACCAACTTTCAGCACTTGACAATTTTCAAAGACATTTGTCTTAAGATATATTTTCATTTTGTTTTTCTAACTGAGAAGAAAGGTAAGGTACATTTTAACAGTCCACCCACTTTTGTCTTCTCGCCAAAATCAAACTGCCGTCTTCTATGTTTCATTTTCACAAGAAAAAGTCAAACTGAGTCAAAATTACCAATTGATCTGAGCAACTGACTTCACGTAGCACATACCCAAAAGTGAGTAAAGAAGTTAATTTATTCCCCGAATGAGCTACTATGTTTATAAATGCAGCAATTTATGAATAATATACTGAAGCATTTCAGCGTCAGAAACAGGATCTAACAGTGCTTACTCTACTTGAGCTCAAAGAAACATATGACTGGCACATTTAATCTCCAGTTAGTACAGTTTGCAGTGAGAGAAGTCTTGTTTGCTTTGCTACGTTAAATGCATGCCAGTTGTAGTTTGGGGCTTTAACATGCTGGAAATGCACAAATATTTCTTTACTCTCCAAATCTCCTTTTTTCCCCTGACAGACGACTTTCATGTTGCTTGTTTGGCTCAGAGAGTTCTTACATAAAGCCCAAGAAAGAACACACTAATGAGTTATCATTTTGTGTTATAAAGTCAACACATGGGGATCATGAAAAACACAAGTGCTGACAAGGGTTTTCTAAAAGGCAGAGGAGGACATTTGCAGATGTCAAGCTTCTGCCTGAATAATTCTCATCTGAAAGCTCGCTTTTATGTCAAGTATTTCCAGAAAGAAAAAGTCAGTTGAACATATCACTTAGGCTCATACAAACAAACTTATGTAACCCACCATTTGCATTTAAAAAAGTATATCCAATTCTTGCATGCAGTTCACATTCAACTTGAGTGCATTCGACTCTGGGGACTTGAATTTGTGGACTGATGAGACATTTTCTTGGAGACTGTGGTCTTGCCCTATCACCACGACAGACGCCTTTCATGTTGCCTGCTTGGCTAACATAGTTCTGAAATTAAATTTCTAATGAGGCCGCTAAGTGTGAGAAAACATGTCAATCATACACTTTACAAACTTTCTTCGCAATGCCAAAGTTCCCTCAGTATCTCCCGCGAGCATCCATGTCACCCATCAAGGGTACTAAAAGCACAGCTCAGGGCATTATTGATTTCCTCACTCCTCTCAAGGCTTCTCCTCTCAAGGGGCTACTTTGCTTGACACCTCTTTGCCCACAGCGGCTGGTCTTCATCACTAATGTATGAACTCAGTGGCACATCTTCCCCCCTCAGCTTTAATTAAGAGCGTTGTGCTTCTTTCAACTCATCTATTCCCTCAGACTAATTGCTGGCAGAAGCATTTTTGCTAATCCAATTTGGAGCCTTCAATAATCTCCAGGAGCGTCTCAAGCATTATTGAGTATATGTGGGAACCTGCAGGTCTAATGGCTACTGTCTGTGTATTTCATTTATCTGAGAAGGAAATCCTCTTTTAGGGCTGTTAGAATTATTACCAGCTGCAGCCTTACAGTACGCCAAGATGACTGAATGGACTGTATGTGAGGTATGCATGTTACTGACAGCGTGGCCTTTTCATAAGTCATTCTTTCGGCTCAGTATGTTTTTTAAAATTTAAAAAGGGACAGAATTTTAACATAACATGAAATTTCCTCCCAAATCAAACCATGCAGATTAATCTGCAAAGTCCACTGTAAAGGCTGGAAGAGGCCAAGTCGCCACAGCAACGCTCACAATCACACATTAGTACTTGACTAATATTTACAGTGTGTGGTGATGACAAGCTCATAAAAAAATCAAGCTAAATGAAAAATACTTAACTGGAACATAGGAAGATAAAGATATTCAGACTGTCTAATAGGATGAATGAACCACCTTTAACTCTACGTTAGCTTTGCTTAATCGTACGTATGTCAGCACTGCACTCAATAAGTGTTCAACTACTTTTATGTACTAACCTGATTGGAACCCCTGAAGAAGACAGAATATTCCAACACTATAGGCTGCAAAGGAAAAGTTAATGCTGTGGTACATTTTTCAAACAAAACATTCCTGCCTTGTTACTGCATCACTAAGCCTGAAATGTGAAGAATAAAAGAGCCAAGTATCTGGGGGAAATGTAACTGCAAAGTCCACTGGTTGAGTTAAAGTAACTGGTGGAGATTCATAGATGTCGTAGATGTACAAAAGTTAACAATACAGCAATTGAGAATCTTACTCGACTGTATATTTATTTACGGTATGTCAGCTATGTGTGCTTCTGTGCCAGTTGTTGATATGTGTCTGTGTCATCGATACAAAGCCATGAATGCAAAGTCCTGTATATTTAAATGACCCCCATTATTATTATTCAATACCAGCTTCAATCAGGCTGCAAGAAATGAACTCTTACACCAGTCAAACAAATGCCTGATTTAAAAATAACAGCTTTCCTAATAGTGCGCAAACGGGAGCAACTATTGTGTGTAAAGTGAGAAAACATGTTGTATTAAAGCACGTCCTTAACTCTGATGTCAAGGGAATAGCTACAAAATTAGGATGTATGTGTTGATAAAGCACATCGCACTTCATGAAGACTTCCTGCACCACCAGTCAGTGGCCACTGGGTGTCGGTATGTAGCCACACATCTGCTTCAGCAGAGACAACCACCTCCAAGCAGCATCTTTCCGCAGAGATGTCCAGTGTGTTTGAGGAATTAATGGCTTTGGGTAAACATTAGTTGGATGGGAGTCTGGGGGCGGTCAGTACAAACTGATGGTACACAGTACACTGTGAATGCCGGCCCTGATGAGCTTTGGCCAACTGTTTAATTTACTAAATTGACGTTCTGGAAGAATTGTGGGCCCTTCAACTACAAGACACTGCAGAAAAACAACTATATCTTAAACTGTCTAGTCCACATCCTCTCTCTCTCTCTCACACACACACACACACACACACACACACACACACACACACACACACACACACACACACACACACACACACACACACACACACACACACTTTGCGTTTCTGCGACATAACATCATTTGCGACCTTTGCCCCTGTGAGAAGAAATCACCTAGCATAGTTTAGCTCATAAAACAGCTCAATGCCTTTGCCTTCATCTGGCTGTTTATTGTGCAAATGGAAGGGATCAGAAGCCCTTTCAAAGACTGTGATCAGTCCACGACCACTTGGAGGCTAATTAGCTGGATTAACTAACCTTCTGATTGCCACAACAAGGTTTTGTTGTGTCGCATCATTTGAATTAATGAGGCAAGCTGATGAGAAACCTGAACTGAGCAAATAGGAGCGAAAAGGGACGATTCTCTCGCAGCAGATTAATATGTCTCGTTTCCCTTCAGTGTGTATTGTCTGCTGGATGCCTCACCTTCATTTGGTGTTGGTGGCTTTATCAGAATGAAATATAATGTCATTTTTCTGGCGATAATTTTACAGGAAAGACTGAGTCAGAATGACATTTTGCAGTCCTGTCAATCAGGCTGAGAGGTTGGACTTTTCCATTGTGCTGATAACAAAATTAAAATGCTTTCACATCACTCTATTCAGAAAGAAAAGATTCCTCTGGCTAGACAGACAAAAAGAAGGCATATAGTTTCTGTCATTAGTAAATGGGTCAACCAGCACTTACAGGACACGCCAGATGGTTTGTAAACGCAGATCCCTCTGAGAAGCCGTCATTGGAAACTGTTTGGAAAAGGGCAGGCACTTTCAAAAAATTCCCTTGCAGGTGATTGGATGAACCATCTGTTCACATCACATCCGCCATTGCTGTTTTGAACAAACAGTTGCGGCAGCCACACACACCTAAGCCAAGCCCGTAGCTGCCAGTAGTTTCTCACAGGACTCTGATTGGTCTAGTCTGCTGCTGTTGGGACACAAATACATTACCTGAAGGCTAGTCTCGCTTTGACAGACCTTCCTCCACAGCACTGCGGGTGAGGATCTGGCGAGTCCACACAGCATTCTGGGATGGGAGAAAAACATGCTCTAGGTTATTTGCCTTTCTTTAAACCAATCACAGTCATCATGGGTGCCGCAAAGCACCGGACAGAGCCACGGTGCCGCTGCAAAATAGCCTCGGGAAGGAACTTGTTTTGTTGGAACATATGCATTCAAAGGTTGTTTTAATCGTCCAACAGAAAACTCAGATTGGACAGATAGTCTAGCTAGCTGTCGGGATTTACCCTGCAGAGATCTGAGGAGTATAGTCCTCATAAATCCACCAGAGTTTAAAATTCCAACACAAAGAAAGCAAAAGGTAACGGACATCCGGACGAAAAAGAGTGACATCCAGTGGAATTTTCGGCGGCAAAAGAGCAATCCCGAAAGTGGAACGTCGTTGATGAAGACTACTTGAAGCCTGACAAGATGAATTTTCGAGTGATATGTGAGCCTGCAATTCTCATGTGATCTTATCGTGAGAATCCAGCTGCCGTGAAAGGTAAAACCAGCCCATCCTCACCGAGCAAATGTTAAAAATTTGAAACATCTATACTTACTTTGCCCTAGTAGAGGAACAAACTGTGACTACAGAACAGCTGGGAGGAGAATTGACGGGAATTATGTGATTTGGACCGTAGCAAAGGAAAAGTGGAGGTTTGAAGGTTTGGAGTCTATTTTCACACGTAAAGGGAACAGTAAAATGAGATATTACGCCTGCTGGAGATTAAAAACATCTCATTACAATTACCATTATAATGAAATGTAATTGATGAGCAGCAAAATAATCTGAACTTAAATAAAATCTTAAAAGAGAAACCATTTTACATTTTCAAGACTGTTAATAAGTATGTGTAGGTGTGGATTTCATTGAACAACCTTTTCAACTGGTCTTGGTATAGCACATCTTTAATACTGCTCTTAACAAGCTCTATCAATGGTAGCATGCAGAGCTATTATCATATGCATTTCCACTGCTTCTTCACAGCAGGAGGTAACCAAGCTGCTCTGTGATATTCCGGTCCTGCAAACTGTGATGGTCCACTCCTACATACTTCATCTTTATCTCCATCTAACAGCTCAGCCTCATTGCTTTTTTTATCCGCTCTATCTGCATAATTGGAGTTTAATTATTGTGTTATGTTATTGCTGATTTCTTGCTCCTGCTTTTCATAAAAGCTTTCCTGTGAGCGACAAGTGGATGGATTTCATTGTGCAGCAGCAGCTATGGGCAGTATAAGAAAAATTGTAAATTGTAAAAAGTGTTTTCTGAACATTAAAGCATGTAAACATGTAAACTAGTACAAACACAAAATACAAGTATGAAGCTGGAAATGAGCATGATCACGTCTTAGAATCACTTTTCTTCTCAATATCTTCCCAGTGTGCCTCTTGTTTAACCATGAAAACCTCACTAAGCAGTACAGTAATAAAGCACCCAGAGGCCAACTGTGCTGCATGTGTGCAAACTAAAAGGAATAATGACATATTCATAAACCACATCCCCTTTCACCTCTTCCCCCGTGTGATGGAGACGTGACTCATATGATGCATGTCTGTTGATTCATCCAACAAGAAAACAAATGGGTGGCGAAGACAGAAATCAATGAGGTAAGTCTTGGAAATCAATCCTGTGGCTGCGCGCCTAGCTCCACACACACAAACTCATTTACAGTGACAAAGACTAAACATGTTACCGCCTGCACAGAGAAATCTACATTGCTCAAAACTGTCATCTCTTCAATCTCACGTCGACAGTAATGATCCTGATACAACACAACTTCGAGACATGCAATTCCAAGAAAAAAATAGTTTGATGGGGAAGAAGACATGTCTCAGACTGAGGAGAGGAGTGAGATAAAGAAAGAAAGAAAGAAAGAAAGAAAGAGGTAGGGGAGAGTGAGGCTCTGAATCATTAGTTCAATGGAAGCACCGCTGTTCCAGGACTAATTTGAGTATCAGCGTGAGCTATGGGCGGGTCAGCCTCAGAGCTGCTGTCGTCAGCATGAGCAGGTGGGCGGCTGAGAGAGGTGAAGTTAGCAAAAATGGAGCCATATGGGAATCTCTCAAGTTTAAGAAGACGCAGCTTTGGAGGCTTCAGTGGACAAGCTAGTGGAAGCTACAGCAAGGCCCCGGCTGTTGAAAGTTCAACATCTGCATCTGTCTTTCAAAAATGAATGATGCACAAACATCTGAGAAAAGTTTGAAAATTTGACTCAAGGGAGCGACATCTTTCACCATCTGTCTCTGGAGAACCTTTCCTTCCAAGTATTATTACCGGTAGTTCAGTCAGTGTGGACTGAAACAGAATGCACCTGAAAACCTGCAGTATGTCCACTGTCAAACCTTTGGAATTTGCTTCATTTCATTCAGAACTTAACCTTTATATAACTGCCAGTGGTGAAAGAGGTATTCAGATCCTTTACTTTAGTAAAAGTAGGCTACTAATACCACAATGTAAAAATACTCTGTTACAAGTAAAAGCCCTGCATTGAAAATGTTACTTAAGTTAAAGTAGCTAAGTATCGTCAGGAAAATGTACAGTAAATTAGTCAGTTAAATGCGTTATTAACGACGTTAACGCAAACCCATTTTAATGGCGTCAATTTTTTTAATCGCAAGATTAACGTTCTTTTTGGCCTAGCAAAGTTTGTACTTTTTTTCACATGCTGTTGCAACAACTAGTAACGTTAGAAAAACTACAACACCACACCGGATCTAGCTAGACTGGAAAGAAAACAAGCACGCCGCACACACTTGTTTGGGCTTGCGAGCCGGCCAAAGAGTAGTAGGCTAACGTTAGCGAGCGCGAGATGCCGAAATGGATGCCAATAAGATTGTGAATGGAAAGTTTACTTTAAAAAAGTTGCCAAATGGTTCCATTGACAAAACCAAAGTGATCTGTGTGTTTTGTCGTTGTGAACTGAGCTATCATCGCAGCACGCCCAGTCTGAAAGACCACTTGATGGCCGAGCACACAGCTGATGCCAATTCTCCGCCCCCTCGTTAAAGCCAGGCGACAAAAGCACAAAGCCAGGCCGATCCACTTTTCCATGTTGATAAGAGCATTAAAATGAGAAAAAAATAATGGGACAAAAAGAAATCAAGGGACATTTAGAATAGATAAAAATGTGCGATTAATTGTGATTAATCGCGAGTTAACTATGACATTAATGCGATTAAATATTTTAATCGTTTGGCAGCAATAATTTAAATTATTAAAAGTAAAAGTACTCAATGCAGAAAAATCCTCACATTTCAGAAACTGAAAACAATGACACCCGTTCTGTCAATCAACTAAGTGTTTAATCAGCTAATCCTTTCAGCTTTACTTGTGGAACTATATATTGTCAGGCAGGTAATCTACATGGGTTTTGTGTGCAAAAATCTTTATTTGTAAGGTAACTAGTAACTCCACTACATTAATCTGACAGCTTTTTTACTCAGTAAAAAGTACAATATTTCGTAGAAAGTAGAAAGTGGCATGAAAAGAAAACACTCAAGTACCGTAAATTCATATTTAAGTACAGTACATAAAAATTGAAATCTATTAAAATGTGATACTTTTCATGATAATAAAAAAAATGTTAAAATCTCTAAACAGGTACAAGTACAGGAGCTGGTGTACAGAGTGTCAAATGGTATCAGTTGAAAGTTTTTTAGACCTACTGTATCTGTCATGAGATAACTCTTTGTTATGAATTGATACTATAAATAAAATTGAATTGAAGATGAAAAAGGCTGTTCTGTATTGCTGCTGATTACTGTGATCTGTGGGTTAATATCTCACACTATTGCAACAAGCTCCAAAGACAGTTTTGCTTCTTTTTTTTTCACTTACTTTATGCCATCTGCGCACTTTAAAGTCAATGCAGTCTCAAGCATTTTATTCCTCTCTCAAGGACGCCGATGGCATATTTCTCGCTGACATGCGAGTCACATAAACAATTAACTTACGACCTGCAGAGTAATCAGCTCTGTTAGCACAACTCAGGAGAGGCCAAATACTGAAAGAGACAATTTTCTCCCTGAAAGGAAGGCAGCAAAAACTGGCCTCTAATCTTCACTTAGTGATTAGAAAAATAGTTGAGAGGGAAATGATGAGTTTATAGGAGAAGCTATAACCTCAAAATAGTCAGAAAATAAGAGTATGATCGTGACGGAAAGAATATCAGACTTCATTTAAAGTTGTGAGTATAATATTCCATGAGGGGACCTGTGACAACTTGACAATTTTGTGAATTATCAGTCAGCAATAAAGACTGCACAGGAAAATAAATAGCTGAGAAGTTTTCTGCAGTTTTTGACCAAAGCGCAGTGCTCTCTTCTCATGCTGATATTAATTGTCTGGTCCACTCCTTCAACACATATTGCTCATCAGTTTTGGATAAAGTGGCTCCAAGTAAAATGCAACGTGTTTCCTCCGTCATCCCCATGGCTAAATGACTTAATTCGCTGTTTCCAGCGTACATGTCGGAGGGCGGAACAACAGTGGAAATCCTCCAAGCTTCATGTTCACCGGCTGTATCACAAAGACCTATTGACTGAATACAACAACATGGTTAAGGAGGCGAGGACATCTTACGTTGCTAACCTTATTTCTTCCAGTAAACATAACCCTAAAGTCTTTTTTGAAACCATCAACAATATTGTCAATCCTGCTCCTCCTGAAGTGCCAGTATTTTCAAATAAGGACTGCAGTGACTTTCTCTATTTCTTTGTAAATAAAATTAGTGATGTCAGAAATAGCATTATCCCCTCTACTACTCCATATTCGGTTCACTCAATCCGGCCACCAATCCTGAACTGTTTTGCTCCAATCTCGCTACAAGAACTCACTGATCTGGTTAGCAGTATGACATCTTCCTTGAGCCCAGTAGATATTATACCAACTTCCTTATTTAAAAATGTTCTTGGGTCTGTGAGTACTTGGCAGGGGCGTCACTAGGATTTAAAGACAGGGGGTGCTTAGCCCCCAGGGTATTTGTAACTTGCATTTGCAAAATCTTTGCACTCACATCTTTTGTTACTGTATTAGAGATACACTTATGCCAACAACCAGTAGAGAAACCAAGATGTTAACAATAGTGACAGACATATCCTCTTCTTCCATTTCTAGACACAACAAAGCTGCATGGAGGAATTTACTTAGGCCTACTTTGCTCCTGATGAGTTCTTCTGTAAGCAATGACTTAAATGCTATCTGTCTGCTCATGTAAATGTGTGATAAAGTAATAGCATACTATATCTAATTCCTCTCTCTATAAGATAAGTTGTCCAAAGAATGCTATTTAATTACACTAATTACTGTAACTGCGCTGTGGATTGGTTCGTGTCATTTCGCTGTGTAGTTTGGCTTGCATACAGTATAACCCAAGAACCAGAATTTTAAGGTCATAGTGAAATTTGAAAACACAAGTTTGAGCATTTCTCAAATAAAGATAATTTATTCTGCCAAATGATGTATACATCAACAATTATTGATATTGATAAAGCTATTGATAAGGATCCTATTTAAAGTGGCTACTGTCTAAATACAATAACCTGATGGCGGAAGGAATAAAATATTTTGATTAATGATTACTGTATGTATGTACTGTATGTAGGATTGCTTTCATTTTATTAGTATATATATATATATATATATATATATATATATATATATATATATGTTATATATACTATTACATTGGTTCTTGTTCTGACTTATAAAGCTTTGCATGGTCAGGCACCTGTTTATATCTGGGACCTGCTCCATCTGTAGACTAACAGGTCCCTCAGGTCTTCTAACCAGGGATTACTGGTGGTCCCATGCACTCGCTTAAAAACTAAAGGTGACTGTTCCTCTGAAGCGGTGGCTCCAAACCTGTGGAACGTCCTTCCTATTGTCTTACGTTCTGCAGTCTGTTAAAGCTTTTAAAAAGCAGCTGAAGATGCACTTGTTTACATTCTCTTTAAAGACTCTTGTTTGTAACTTTGGGTTTTAGGTTTTAATCTTTTAAATGATTTTCATTGGTCTTTCAATTACTTTTTTCCTTGCTAATTTTCTGTTGGATCTTACTGTATTTTTACAAATGTTTATCATGTGAAGCACTTTGTGACTTTGTCTGTAAAAGGTGCTATATCAAATAAACTTATTATTATAATAATAGATAATAACATACAAGTATCTGATCCAAAACGTGCAGAGTCTCATCAGCTCAGTATTATTTCTTTTAGGTGACATGTTCAACGAAGAATTTGGTCTAAAGACAACACCTTTCTCAGCGCAGAAATAAATGAAAATCCAATGAGACACTAACAGCGGCTCATCGATTGGGAGGCAACATCCAAAGTGACTTTGGATGAGGTGCAACACAAAGTTCAGCACAAAGTCAAACTGTATTGCTTTATATATGTCATTGCTGGGCTCAAGTCCTCATTAAGGATGATTTACACTTCGTTATGTTCAGGTCAAACCGAATCAAACTTGTTTGCATTGGTGGAAGAAGTATTCAGATCCTTTTCTTAAGTAAAAAAAAGTACTAATACCACACTGTAAAAATACTCCACCACTGCTTGTTTGAAACTTAAAGGAGTTGAGACATGCACTCCTTGGCCCTATAGGAGGAATTTCACCTCATCTTGGCTGCATGTTTCCCTTCACTTCATTTTTGTTAGGCTCAGCTTTCCAAGCATGAGGAACGGCTGGATATCAGACGCCAACATCTGTCTCCTTATACCCATAAACCCTTGAGTGTTGGGTCGTTTTCTGTATTTCTTCAGGATTATCTTCTCACTCTTCCACTACTTCAACAAGCCACACTGCACTTATCTTGTTCGCCCGCAGATACTGTACTTTTTCAAGGGATAAAAAACTCCAGAGTTCAAATAAACTACTCCAAGCAGGGTTATGTGAGTTTCCAATCAGTATAGATTTACAGTAAGTAAGTTATAAAACAGGTTTGTATGAAAGAGACAGAAACCTGATATACTGTTTGTCCATCATCCTTCCCAAAAAGAGAAACATCAGATGTTTGACACAAGCTAAAAGAACAATACTTGGTCAGTCTGCTCAATTGGTGAAACGGTAGCAAAGGATTATGTTGAAAACTCTATTAATCAATATTTATATATTATATAACAGTCAATCACTCTATGTTTAATGCACTGATAAAGGGGGCTGTTCATGGTAACGACTCCACAGAGAATTCTCACCAAACCTGCAGCTCCATGGAGCTTTTTAGCCTCTTTTAGGTAATTATTTTGCTTTCATGGCACATTTACAGAACTGTTTGGTAAGTCTTTTCAGTGCTCTCATCAGCCTCGATTCCAAGTCTGGGTTTTTTGCAGAAAAAAAACGGACTTCTGACTAAAATCAACATGAGTTGAGATTTATGTGGAGCTTTTGCAGAGAATCCAACTTTGGTAAACATGGATTTACACCACAGTAGTTCACCATGTAGTCACTACACACCTAGTCTATATTAGAGTCTGGGTTGGGTTGAATTTTTCTGTCCGAGCCCGGCCCGCGTCCGACAGGCATTAAGATATTTATGTCCGAGCCCGACACAGTTAAAATCTATTTTTTTCTCATACTAATGACACATGTACGTTTGTTTGTGTAGAAAGCTTTTATTAAGCAACTATAGGAAGGCATTCGGAAATGTCAACAGATGAGCGCATCAGCGCACATGGGGGAACACGCGCACGTTAATAAGCTGTTTAATTGAAAATGCTCAATGTGTTAACCTTTCCTGATTGCTTCGTTTCCGACCGTGACCAGAAAACCAGGGGAGACTGGTTACCTCCAGGGCCGACGTTATATAACGTTAGGGTTATATCCCATTTCTGGTGAGCAAATGAATGAACTTGGCTTTCAGTCTAGGGTTTATCTCGGACACCGCACATACTGTACAAAACTTAAACTTATTCCACCAACTCTGCTCCGGTCGCATCTACACGTCTGCTTCCTCTTTCTCTATCTCTCTTCTGCCCACTTTACACACACACTGAGCTCTCTTAAAGGAGCCGCAGCACCATTTTACAACAAATGCCTTATCGCGCTGATGTGACCGAGCCCGACCAGAACCCGACCATAATTTCTAAATATCTGTCCGAACCTGGCCCAGTCCGTCGGGCTTGGTTCGGGTATCCATGCCTTAGTATATCCACGATGTTCCACTTCCAGGATGGCTCTGTTGCCGACGAAAATTCTGCCATGTGCCTCTTTTCTGCCAGATGTCCGTTACCTTCCGCTTTCTTTGTGTTGGAATTTTAAACTCTGGCAGATTTCTGAGGACTATGGCTAACTGCTCCTCAGATCTCTGCAGGGTAAATCCAGACAGCTAACTAGACTATCTGTCCAATCTGAGTTTTCTATTGCACGACTAAAACAACTTTTGAACATGTTCCACCAAAACAAGTTCCTTTCCGAGGCTATTTTGCAGAGGCACCGTGGCTCTGTCCGGCGCTTAGCGCCACCCACGACGATTGTGATTGAATGCCAAAAGAAAAAAGTTTTTCTCCCATCCCAGAATGCTGTGTGGACTAGCCAGACCCTCCTCCACAGCGCTGTGGAGGAAGGTCTGGCAAAGCGAGACTACTACGCCATCAAACTCTCAGCATCACCTATTGTGTGTGAATGAATTTTGCTGTGCCACCATCCAGCAAACAAGCTCTTATAAACCCACTGCATGCTACATGTCCAGCACCAAACTGCAGACAGATGTAGCAAATGAAAGTGAAGCATTAAACAACTTAAGAGCCAGATCCTTTTCTCTGGAGTTGGTGGAGGGCAAACCAGATCTCGATGCTCAAATCCCTAAAACATAAATGCTAATGTTGCGTTGGGTCTGTTAAACAGGTAAATAGAAATTGCTTCAGCCAAAATAATTTTATAAGGTTATATCACGGCTGCATGTCTGTCAGCTTGTTTTGAAGCTTTGCCCACAGGCAGTATATACATATTATCACAGCTTTAATCATAACAAATCCATTTCTTTACTTTCATACCTACAACTACAATCTGAGGCATTCATTGTGTGTGTTAACATGTGTGAAACTAAGCGTATTTACATTTGTACAGAATCTATGTGTGCATATGTATTTACCTACATAAATGAAGCCGGTCACAAGTGGAAATCTCTGCCTGACATTGTGTTTTCACCGATTCTCCAAGCAACGACTCTTAAATGGCAGATCCAATCACACAAACTACCATCGCACTGTCAGCTCACACAATCGAGAGGTGTGTACAAGACGGTGAAACACCCTGAGCTTGCCTCTAGTGGAAATTTGATCCAGCAGCAACAGTGTCTGCCCATCGATTCTGTCTCCTTCACCCATCGGAGAGAGAAATAGAGGACTCTCTTTGTCTGAGGACACAGCATAAAGTGCTGTAATGGTAAACAGTAGCAGTCAGAGGAAGGTAGTGGTGGAAAAAGTATTCTGATCCTTTACTTAAAGGGATGGTTCAGAGTAATTTCACCCTAGGGACCTTTGCACCATGACCTCGAGCAAAACACCCCCCCCCCCCTCCCCCCAGAAGCTATTTTCTAACATTGGTCGAGTTAGCACCTATCGAGTTAATTTATTAATTTAACTTATTTTTTAAAAAGTCAGTGCTGTAGTACAACTAGCAGGAGACAAGTTACAATTGGGGTAAGTTTGGAGACACTACCTTATTTAATCATTAAATTAATACATATTTTTGTTATATCTCTTTTCATGTTGTAGTTTGTAGACAATCCCTAAGCACTCGTCTTGCTGCTGTCTCACCGCCAGCTGCTCATAGAGAAGCCATCAGGCAAGTGTTAGCCTATTTAAATAAACTCCTGGCGTACTTAAACATTTTCCAATGCCTGGTTTTATGAGTACAGAAACTATTTGTACTACTGTAGAAGTTTGGTACCATTCTGGGCATTATTAGTGGGGTAATTTACGAGATACACCTTTGGATCCATTAGCACCTGCACTAAGCCATCCGGCTGATAGTGCTAACTCGACTAATGTTAGACCAAGGGAAAAAAGCTTCTGGGGGGTGTTTGGCTCGAGGTCATGGTGCAAAGGACCCTAGGGTGAAATTACTCCGAACCATCCCTTTAAGTAAAAATACTAATACCACACTGTTACGAGTAAAAGTCCCGTATTGAAAATGTTACTTAAGTAAAAGTATGTTAGTATCATCAGGAAAATGTACTTACAGTTTAAAAAGTAAAGGTAATCAATGCAGAAAAATCCTCACATCAATCAACTAAGTGTTTAATCAGCCAATCATTTCAGCTGGACTTGTAGGTCTAAATATTGTTGGGTGGTTTAATTTATAATTAGACTTAGACTTCTCTTTATTGATCCTTATGGGATGACTCCCGCAAGGAAATTAAATATCCAACAGCAGATTTTAGCAGCATACAAACAAAACACTCTTTAAATACAGTATAAGAATAACAATATACATAGACTTTTAGCTAAATATTTTTTACAAAAAGTAAACAAACAGTAAAACAACAATAAACTACAGATACATATATAGATATATAGGACTGTGTATGGTATTGTGTTATTGTACAGTTAATAAATAAATGACATTTAGCATAAATTAGAAGTTAAGAGCAGTTAGAGTGTCCAGGTATGTATGTGAGTAGATTATAAAATTATACAATTATTGCACAGTGAATGAGTGAGTGGCTACCACTCCTTCCCTTCCTTCCTGTTCTGTTCTGTTCTGTTCTGTCCTCTTTACCCTATTTTCTCCTCCCCCCGAGTGAGGAGTTGTAGAGTATGATGGCATTAGGGACAAAGGAGTTCTTGAGTCTGTTGGTCCTGCACTTGGGAAGGAGCAGCCTTCCACTGAACAGGCTCCTCTGGTTGCTGATGACGGTGTGCAGGGGGTGGCTGTCGGTCAGTAATGTCCAGAAGTTAAAACATCATATTTTATAAACTACATGTGTTTTGTGTGCAAAAGTCTTAATTTGTAAAGTAACAAGGAACTGATGCTGATTATTGTAGTGGAGTAGAAAGTACAATACTGTACTTCCCTCTGAAATGTAGTGAAGAGGAAGAGTGGTGAAGAAACGTGCTATAATTATATGACTCACTTCAATACCAGTAGTACTTTTGAACATGTTTGACCTTAGATGGCCCTGTTCTTCTGTTTTAATATGGACACAGTTGGTCTGGCAGGACAGATTTGTGCAGAATGAGCTGTTGGATGATGCTTATCACTGTGGACTGGGAGGGAGCGCCCAGAACCGGTTGTGCTGGGGGATTTCCAGCTGGCTCTAACAGGACAGTGATGAGTCCAGGCCTGCAGAGGGGGAGGGGGAGGAGGTGGTGGTGATGAGGTGAGGTGAGACGGTGGATTGGGGGGGGGGGGGGGGGGGGGGACTAGGGACAAGATGTCCTGATGAGGACAGGTGCAGGGGTGAACAGGTTATGGCAGGCTGAGAGAGTGTGAGCACAGATGAGTCTGCGTGTGAAACCAGAGTCCTCACGAAACAGACAAGCACAGGTGGGTCCTTGTCTCCGGGCGAAAGTGTCTCAACTGCTGAGTCCAGACCTCTGCTTCGCCTGACCATTCTGGATTGAACCAGTAACACACACACACACACACACACACACACACACACACACACACACACACACACACACACACACACACACACACACACACACACACACACACACACACACACACACACACACACACACACACACACACACACACACGGCATTGGGCAACAAGTGCCAGGCACACCGACCACACCGCATAACTGCCTACTGACCTCAGCTCTTATTATGGCGAAGGCCAGCGGCACAAAATACAAGACAGCATGTAGCACAAAAAACACACATTAGCCACAACCAGAGCCGGATTAAATGGAAAGCTTACACTAGGCATACAGCATCTTATGGGCTCTCTCCAAATGAACTTTATTTGGTGGATAAAAAAGATAATTTTTTAACTCCCACATGATTTTTATGCTATTTTATTTATTTACGTATTTTAGGCTTATTTGAAGGGCCTAACTGTGTAAAGCCCCTCTTTGGCATTTTCATTCTTTTTTCCCCCCCACTTTGCTGCACCCGAAAGCATCCCAGAAAAGTGGTAGTGTAAGGGCATCTTTACAGTAGCTGTTCCCGATTGTCTCATGATTGTCAATAATCATGATTTGGTTGGAGCTGGGTTTTCTCCAAAACTCCAGGGTAGATATGGACAGGCTGGGCATCTATGGGAAATGTAGTATCTTTAGTATGTGAATCAGTTTTAAAATTCAACGGGGAGCAATTTCTTGCCATTTTGGGCCAGTGCTAAAGTGCCTGACTTTGCACTGCCCAAAATGTCTAACAATTGCTCCCCGTTGAATTTAAAAACAGATTCACATACTAAAGGTACTACATTTCCCATAGATGCCCATCCTGTCCATATCTACCCTAGGCCTCACCCTAACTTATGGTTAGGGTGAGGGTAAGGGTTAAGGTTAGGGATTTAGTTGTGATGGTTAAGGGGAGGGTAAGGGGCTAGGGAATGCATTATGTCAATGACGGGTCCCCACAAAGATAGTGAGACACACTCTGTGTGTGTGTGTGTGTGTGTGTGTGTGTGTGTGTGTGTGTGTGTGTGTGTGTGTGTGTGTGTGTGTGTGTGTGAATATGAGTGCTGGGTTTTTGTTTGTTTTTTGTGGGAGGGCTATAGGGACCTGACGACAGGTGTGTGGAAGGTCCAGTATATGGTTTAGAAGCTCCTTTTGTTATCACTTATCTGTACAATACTTGGTTTATGCGAATGTCACTAACTTGGAAAAAATAATAAAGAGATGGGGGGAAAAAAAAGTTTCTGGAAATATAAAGTGTAGTTCACCCAAGTCACACTAAAAAGTGAATGCTGAATTTTCAGTCAGATTCTGTTCAAGCGTACAAACTTGTGGTTTTTCATAATTTTTTTCTCTTGATATGACAATGTAGTATTTTATTTCTATGGATTTGTTTTTCTTTGATATTGCCTTTGCCTTTATTTGTTTTTAAAGAACCGTGTGTAGGATAGATCTATTCAGAAACTGGTTAGATGTCTTGATGGCTAGATCTTTTAGAATTTCTCCGTATTTCCGTTTCATTGTCATTTTTCATTTATTTATATTAACACACTTACAAGTACACTTTCACTAACCCCCCATGTGTAAATGCATGAGCCATGATCAGTCAGATGCCATTCACAATAACTTCAAATCTAAGCTGACCTTACACCAAAGGACTTTCCAAGCAATTCCACTGTCGCAGACACATTTCCAATATGGGAATGAAATCATGAATGTCTTGCTTGAGTTGGGGCGCGTTCCCGTCTCAATTGTTTGGTGTAAGGTGGTCATAAAACTCAGTCCAAGCTGTCTTAAGTCAGTCTTTTTCTTGCTTGACGCTTTGCCAAAATCAACTTTACTATTTTCAAAAGTCTTTCCAGCGTCTAGTGTATGGTAGGCACTAGTTTTAAAGTGCTCATATTATGCTCATTTTCAGGTTCATAATTGTATTTAGAGGTTATATCAGAATAGGTTTACATGGTTTAATTTTCAAAAAACACCATATTTTTGTTGTACTGCACATTGCTGCAGCTCCTCTTTTCACCCTGTGTGTTGAGCTCTCTGTTTTAGCTACAGAGTGAGACATTGCAATTTTGTTCATTCTTTGTTGGGAGTCACACATTTGCAGTAGCTAGGTAAGGACTACTAGCCAGTCAGAAGCAGAGTATGAGGGTGTGCCCTGACAGTACCTAGGTAAGGACTACTAGCCAGTCAGAAGCAGAGTATGAGGGCATGCCCTGACAGTACCTAGGTAAGGACTACTAGCCAGTCAGAAGCAGAGTATGAGGGCGTGCCCTGACAGTACCTAGGTAAGGACTACTAGCCAGTCAGAAGCAGAGTATGAGGGCGTGCCCTGACAGTACCTAGGTAAGGACTACTAGCCAGTCAGAAGCAGAGTATGAGGGCGTGCCCTGACAGTACCTAGGTAAGGACTACTAGCCAGTCAGAAGCAGAGTATGAGGGCGTGCCCTGACAGTACCTAGGTAAGGACTACTAGCCAGTCAGAAGCAGAGTATGAGGGCGTGCCCTGACAGTACCTAGGTAAGGACTACTAGCCAGTCAGAAGCAGAGTATGAGGAGGTGCCATGCTAGCAGCTAGGCGAGCATTATAACGTGTGTTCCAAAGTGACCACGTTTGTCTCTGAAGTAAAGGCTGGACTACAATAGAGCTGTTTGGAGCAGTTTGTGAACAGTGATTTCTGTTGGAGATGGTAAGTCCCTTTGGGGTGGACTTTGGGCTTTTTCACTTTGTAAACATATATATATATATATATATATATATATATATATATATATATATATATATATATATATATATATATATATATATATATCCATCCAAGTCTTTCTTACCTGTTCCTACCGACATCATTTCCAGTGTGTTCTTGTCCCAACCTGAAGAAAAGGAGACTGTAAGAAAAAGCAGACACAGAAAGCAACATAAGGTGAATATGAGCCTCAGAGCCAAAGACAATTAAGTCAAAGAGAAGCCAGGTATCTCACCACTCTAAAACAGCTGAACAGTAGCAAATGTAACGTAGTAGTAGTAAAGCATTGGCAGGCTCCTCTGCTGGCCTCCCCTGTTCGTATTGCCTGTGAAATGAAATTACACTTGAACAGATTTGAAGAGATTGAAGAGAAAAGATAAAAACACCCTTGGAATTAATCCAATTTGTGGAAATGAAATGCCATTATCAAGGTATGAAATCATGTTCTTTTTTTTTTTTTTTTTTAAAGTCACTGAAACATGGTTTCAGTCAAACATCCAAGTATTTCTTCATAACATTGTTATCATCGCTAAATGTGCAACAACCAATGTTCAGAGAGTTGAAACAAAACATCATAAGGCATTGCTAAAATCCTGATTGGTGCACAGAGTTGTGTGACATCACCTTTTTCCAACTGAGTCCCGCCCCAACCATTAAGACAAGCTCAGGAAAAACCATATATACAGGAAGTCTGTCATGTAATCAAAAACCAATACCAATTAAACTTTGGCTGAAAATGTTCACGTATGACCACACAACTTATAGTAAGAAGCAGATTTTTCCTTTAACAACATATTTTGCCAGACTGCTTTACTGGGATTAAAATTACCCGAAGAAAATCACAATGAAAGGTGCTGTAGGTAGTATTGTGAAGATCCAGGACTTAGCCAAAGAATTTGAACATCGACAACTTCTCAGTCCCTTCCCCGCTTTCTGCTGAAGCCCAAACAGTCTCCTAAGCCCCTCCCCCCACAAGGGAGAATTAATGCGTGTGCCTGATCAGTGATTGACAGGCAGTTTGACACCCCCCTTGGCCATGATTGGTGCATCTGAACAGGGAGCAAAAAAAATCAGGATTTTTTTTTTTAAATTACCTGCTTCGTGTAGTTCTACTGGAACATTGGGTCAGTTTCAACAAATATGACAGAAAGTTAGTTTTATAAGTCTTACCTACGGCATCTTGAAATAAATAATATCATTATTATAAAGTATAATCCTGAGTCCTTTTGTTTATAGTTCAGTTATTTATATACATACTGTACATAAGCTAAAAGCTTTATGAGGCTGTATTTACATGTAGACACAGCGGTGCTTTGAGCTAAATGCTAACGTTAACATTTGCTAATCAGCACTAAAGGCAAGGCAAGTCTATTTTGTATAAAACCTTTAAAGAAAACACAAAGTACAGCTGAGGCTGATGGGAACATACACACATTTCAGTCTGGACCAACAGACCAACAATGTTATCCTAAAAGCCTTGCTGCTAGCCTAAAAACTCATTTTGAGACTAGTTTGATTAAAAAAACTCCCTCTTTTCTCTTCCTTTACAATGGTAAATATATTTGATGACTCATTCTGCACTCGAGGGCATGAACATAAATGTGTCCAATCAAATGTAGTTTGGGACGACAAGCTAACCCCGCCTATCGTATAACATCTCATTTGACAGCTTGGGGGTCATAGTAGCTAGCAGAGAGATATTATGGTTTGGGGTTGTGTGTAAATTTCCAAAGGATGTAGTTGAGGTGTAATTTATCAATTTCTCCCTCATCCTACGCATCCTGATGTAACAAATCAGGTGAGGGACGTGTGGGTGGAGGCCAACAGTGCTCTGAAGCTCCATATTCACCAATCAACGCCCACGATTCAGGGACCAAATCTAAAGAATTTGATTTGAATCCCTCATAACTTTGCCCTTTCATTTGGTAAAACAGTAACGTATTTCGAGCTTCCCTTAGAGATGCCTCACATCACGATAAAGAGGCTTTAACTGCCATTTCTCTGTGACTTTATAAGTGAGACCTGGCTTACAAAGAAGCATCGACAATAGACACAAAAGACACACACAAAGAACACAAAAAAACGCAATCATGGTGGGGAAAAAAAAGCTGATAAAAATCACACAAAAGGTGAACTTAAATGTTGTTTTATCACCAGGTTTCAATCGTAAAGCAGACAAATGGAATCAGGGTCCAGACAAAGCAAACACGGCTTATACGAAACTGAAAACGAGGCGGTAAACAAAATGTTTGTGAAATGACCGTCACTGACTGCCGGACGGAGGTAAGACAGAGGGCAGAATCTGCCAGACTTATGTAGGTCAGCTGAGAATCAATGCTCCAGTATGACTAAACTAACAACCAGAGAGGTTAGTCAGCTACTTCTGACTCTCCAGTAGCCAGAAGGTTTTTTAAACGTTTATCGGTTCTAGCTCAGTCTGCTCCATTCAATCAGTTCGGAAGGATTTCATAAGAAGGACAGAGCTCTGTGATGTTCCTGGCAGCCCAGACATCATATAACAACAGTAATTTCTCCTCTCATTTGCTTCGGCATAAAGGGCTCTTTCATGGAAATGCTTATGAAAAGGCAGCAGAGGCATATCAGATTGAGAAATGTAATAGTTTTCACTGAAGCCATTTTCGGGAAAAAGGAGTCTGTATATTGCTCAGTGTGTGTGTGTGTGTGTGTGTGTGTGTGTGTGGGGGGGGGGGGGGTTGTGTGTTTCTCCACCAGTGTTTATGGAGCATTTAAAAGCCTCCAAATGTGCTGCAGTTTGCGGCCTGCAAGTCCTCCCCAAACCCTCCGGGCGAGCTGCCAACACAGGTTTACAGTTAAAATAAACGGCATAGACACAGTGGAGTGAGATTATTGGCTTTTTGCAGGACAGAGTGAGTTGCTGACTCTTTTCTTGGCTTGTAAAATAACCCTTCTTGTTCCACTATTTTATTTTTTATCCGACTGATAAAGAGTATGTGGCCAATCTAACCAGCTTTCTTTGGTTGTATTTCCATGTGAATATTAGGACCACCTCCTAAATGTGTTGCTGAGAATCCTTATTTAGCCTCCACTTACTGAGCTGAATGTGCAAAATTAAAAGGGATCAAACTGTGGTCCTTTAATTTACCGTCTGTGTATTTGTACAAGCTTTTAAATTGGCAGATCATGAGTAGCAATTTGTGTTGTCCACATCTTGTTGCTATCCTAATGGTTCATATTCCACTCTGTAATTATGTCATTACTACGTACATTTTGTACACAAGAATTTTATATTTGTCAGAATAATGCTGGGATCAGATTTCAGCCTATCAAGGGCAGATCTGAAAGACATTCCTGTGTAGTGCAGCATAGTGGAAGACGACCAATACTCCCCTCCTCCCCCCTTTTTTTCTCGATTTTACAACATTTACAACAGCCAACCTTTGCACATCATGCAGGTCGTGAAAGACTGCATGCTATAATTGGCTTCAACATGTAGTCTGACATAAATCGATGATTGAGTCATAAATTCTAGCCGTGACTTAGCAGAGAGACATGGCGGACTTCATGTGGGACCTGACCAATCACTTTCACAGCTTGTGTGACGTCTAGAGGTGATTGGTAAGGTGCTACAGCCTTTACTGTTCCACCTAAAGCGTGATTTATGGTTCTGCGAAGGCTCCACGCAGAGCTTTCGTAGCCTACGTAGTGGCCTGAAGTTTACACTTGTGCGTTGGCGTCGATCTCTATCGTCCACTTTTGTCAATATGGACATGCTGCACATCATTTGATTGGTAAAATTCTCTGCAATTCAATCATTCAGTTCATTTTACTGAAATCATAAGCACCAAAGCATTCTTCATAATCTTAGTGCTCATGCTATTGAAAATAAAAAAAATAAAAAAAATGAACCCTACCTGTTGGCTGGCCTAAACGCTCAATCCCGGTCCATTCCTGGCTTATTTACATTTTTTCAAAAGATTAATCCAGGTTATGAATATTGTAGAGTCCATGGTAATGGTCTGTTAACTGTCTGCTAACTTCATTTGCCAATTGCGTTCCGTCTGAAATAATACATTTCTCCATGCCCTGCACTGTGTTGCTGGGTATGTTTGTTTTCTTCAGGTTGCTGCCTACACAATGAAACTATCCCCACCTTCTTCTGTTTAGTTTTCACCCTGGGACAGCCCCAGCAAGTGCTCCCACTATGGAGCATCAAAGAACATGTCATATCATTTGTGAATTCAAATATCTTAATCACAAATAGTGTGTCATCACAGTTCATCTATGTATACTAGAGTGCAGATTGGGCCACATTTTTTTGTCCGAGCCCGGCCCGCGTCCGACAAGCATTAAGATATTTCTGTCCGACCCGAGCCCGACGTAGTTAAAATCTAATTTTTTCTATGACACGTGTACGTTTGTTTGGTGAAAAGCCCTCTTTTATTATGCAACTGTAGGAAGGCATTCGGAAATGTCAACAGATGAGCGCATCAGCGCACACTGGGCAACAAGCGCACGTTAACACAGGGGCGCACCTACATAATACGCTTTTTTAAATTTAAAGTGTTCAATGCATTATCGCGCTAATGTGACTGAGCCCGACTCCGAACATCATTTCTAAATATCTGTCCGAACCCAGCTCGGTTTGGGTATCCATCCTCTAATGTATACAAGTCTGTTCAGACATGAGGATGACATCTGTGAGATATTTGTGCAAACCTGGGAATCTTAACCTGAAGCTCTGTGACCAGTATTAGTCCCCGGACCCTTCAAATGGTCTCTGTTAAAGGGGTGTTTGTTTGTACTCTGGCTCAATAGAAGAAAAGGCTCTTCGTAATGTTTGCAAGAAAGTTTCATTTTAATTAAAAGTGTATTCATTGGATGAATTTAAAAACAAAGCCCTAACAATGCTCGACTCTGTCTTTTATGGCAGCCACTGCTTCTTTAATTAAAAGAAATAAACCTGCTGAATGAACACTTTTCACTTCAAACACTGGAAACTGGCCTGATTGGACAGATTTCAGTAACATGACAGCACCAAGTTATGATGCAAATACTGGACAGCATGCAGTAAGAGAGTTTAGTTCAGGACAGGGACAGAATTTTAAACATGAACATTTTTAAGTTTAACTGTTTGATGTTCTATTTCTCTGCTTCCCCCGGTTAGCAAAGCTATTGATAAATAAATCAGAGCTTACTGGGCAGGATTTAGAATAGGGATATCATCTTCCTACTGTATAGCTAGATACCTAGCCTTATTCATATGTATATCTTTTACATTATTTTCTATGGTGAATATATACATATGTAAATATGTGTGTTTTCTTTTTTTGTGATGTGTAAATATACATATGTAGGAAATTGTAAAGAATGTGTTAAGATATATGATATAAATATGGGGGTTAGGGTTAAAATATGAAGCCATTTATGATGATTGTTGTATAGTAGTGGAAATGGGGGAGGATTCAATTAGCTTCTGCTTCTTCCTATTCCCATGTTAAATAAAATTTTTTGGCAACAAGTGTGGATGAGAACTCTTCAATAGACATATTTCATTAATCGCTCATCGCAAGTGCTACGGTAGATTTTGTGTGAAATTAAATAGGGGGGGAGGGGGAGATGGATACATCACTCACTACTGATTGGTTAGGGCGAGACAAAATAACCCCCCTTCCAAACGAGAAACTTAGTTAACATGAACACAGTGTCAGACTGAAGTAAGACAAAATGGCAATTTAGTCTGATCATCAGGCTATTTATAATCGTCAAGTGGACAAAATCACGGCTCCAAATAAATGCTACTGTTACTCTGTGTCTGCTCCAGTTGTAAATAAGCCACTGTTAGTTCTGCCATACACATCTGCCATATCAACTTTGTAAGGTGATAATGTGCTGTTTACTGAGTGTCAAAGTCAATTCGTGCAGGTGTCAGAAATAAAGTGTTCAATGCAGAAAAATAGTCCCAGTTTGTCCCTATTATGTATTATGTATAGCATTTAACTGTCGTATCTGTTCAAGATGTGCTCATTTTCACTATTTATATAGCCTACTTTAATTTAAGTATTAACAATGCATCACATTTTTAAGATCATCATATGTTGTGTAATGTATGTAAAATATTGATTTGTAAATATTTCCATTTGAAATGGAGGACTAGAAGAACAGAGCATAGTAATTAAAGTGGCCATATTATGCTCATTTTCAGGTTCATAATTGTAATTTGAGATTGTATCAGAATAGGTTTACATGGTTTAATTTTCAAAAAACACCATATTTTTGTTGTACTACACATTGCTGCAGCTCCTTTTTTCACCCTGTGTCAGGTCTCTGTTTTAGCTACAGAGTGAGACATCTCAACTTCTGTAACGTCTTTGTTGGCAGTCGCTCATGCGCAGTAGCTAGGTAAGGATCACATGAGCTAGCTAGCCGTTTCTCCAACTTCGGCCTGTACAAGGCAGGATTAGCCGTGAGACTTCTTCTAAATGAGGGCGCACTTCCAACTTTATGTGGAATACCTGCAGAACAGGGACATGTAATTAGTTCTATACAATTTATTTTGTAGATTATGGTGAATTTGTGTGTGTTGTAGCAGTGTTTTGCCATTGAGAACGAGCTAGCATGCTAGCGCTAGCATGCTAACGGTTAGCCCCCTAGCCCCCTCATTTCGACTAGTTACATAGAAAGCCGTGCAGATTTTGAACAGCTTTTTCAAAGTTTCTATGCGTGTGGAAGCACCTGAGACACAAAATAACACCCCCAATCCCAGAAAAAGTATTTTTTTCATAATATGGGCACTTTAAGTACACTAGGCTACTTGTGTAAATGTACATTGGTGAATTCGACCACTGATACTGACCACAATTACCCCAGGACATGAAACCTTGGAAAAAGACACCATGAGGACCCATCTTAAAGTAGAAATGTAAGCATCTTTATACCCCTCCTCTCAGACATGGACACTTCACAGGTGGAGCTTCGAAGCCTTGGAAAGTTAATTAGAAAAAGGACTTTTGAAAAGTTCTGCACTGGCTCCTTCACCCTGCTTTCACAATCCATCCTGATGGGAAGAGATCCAGCTGCTGCCTTTTAACTGAAAACTTCCTTTACTGTCAACTTCAGCAAAGCTGTTTCCATCACAAAAAGAGTTGAAAGTGGTGCCAGGTTGTTTAACAAGCTCAAATTAATGCCAGCTTTAATGAGGCACTTTCTCAGATCCTTTCAATGGAGTCTTGGGGGCGAGCAGATATGCAGCCTTAGCATATGATCCTGAGAAGGCTGAGGTAGCCCACCAAAGACTTCAGTCCCTCAGTTTAAAGATCAAATTAAATCCCTGCTGTGTTTTTCTCTTTCTGTTGTTAATATGTTCAGTTCATGGAAAAAGTAGTTATATACATAGCTGGAACGGAAATGTGTGTATTGAATACCAGAATGCCAATAAAAAGACTTTATGAAAAAAAAAAAAAAGATCAAATTAAAATCACAGAAACCGTCCTCCGATCCATTATCCATTATTGGATGATAATGACAAAGCTGACAGTCACACACACACTTCGGCCCCACATTTGAGCTTAACAACTATGGGATGGTTTTCCAAAAAAAGCTGTTCAGATATTCATGATCTCCAGAGGAAAAAAATCTTTATAGGTGATTCCTGACTTTTCATGTTCAATGGGTCAAATTTCCTAAATCCAACACCCAATAAAAGTGTTTGAATTCCCATTAACTTCAGGTGTACTTTCAGATTATTGATAATATAACATGCTAACATAGAGTCTTACCATGGGTAACATATACTTTAAGATGTAACATGTTAGCATGTTTCTTCATGTGTGTTAACATGGCAAACGTTAAATGTAAAAACAACAGTTTATAAGCTAACTGCATGTTTTAAAATACTACAGCTAGCATGTTAGTACGCTATGAAGCTAATGTACCCATCTTACACTCAGACCCTGTCCATAATTCCTGATGGCGGGCCTGCATACACTACACAATATGCTAAATATTACATGCTAAAATACAGCATGTTAACATTCTGTAGCAAACTTAGCTATTTGTAGGCATGTCAAATGCTATGTAGCAATTTTTTAAGATTATTTTTGGGGCATTTTAGGCCTTTATTTATATAGGACAGCTGAAGACATGAAAAGGGAGAAAGAGGGTGAATGATGTAGCTAAGGGCTGCAGGGCAGAGTCGAACCTGCGGCCGCTGCGTCAAGGAGTACACCTCCATACAGCTCCTGCTCTACCAGATTAGCTACCCAGGCACCCAGGAGCCATTATACATTTAGCAAATAATTTGTTAGCTCGGTTGTATAACCTTTGATAAGCTTTTAGGAATATTGTAAAATTGTTTGCCAGCATCTTGAGTTAAAACAGTCAAGTAAACATGCATCCTTATCCTCCATGCCACATGAACACATGCTATAAACCCTTTTGATTAGTAACAACACAGTTGTTCATAGCTGTCAATTCTTTACCCATTTATTGTTTTCTCTCGAGTCTAATAAGCTCTAAATGGGACCTGTCATATAGAATTTTCAGGTTCATACTTGTATTTTGTGTTTCTACTAAAACATGTTTACATGTTTTAATGTTCAAAAAACACTTTAGTTTTCTCATACTGCCCGTGGCTGCTGCACCTGTTTTCACCCTCTGCGTTGGAGCGCCTGTCTCTTTAAGCCCCCCCACCCGAAAAAGCCCAGTCTGCTCTGATTGGTTTTGGATTTGGATTTGGATAGCTTTCCGTATTAGCGTTCCTGTTGTTGCTGTCTCCATACAGTCGGTGAGTCAACAAGTATACAGCAGACACCAATAAAGGCTTATAAACTAAATACTACACAACCAGACATTTCCCAGCAGTAATGTGATTCACAGATCAAGACTTTTAAACCAAATACTAAGTAATGTGACCCGAAATTGGGGAGAAATGAACAACGTTGATTTCTCTGAAATACGTTTACCTCATTATTTGAAGCTTTGGCCAAGTTTAACATGAAAATACGACATTGTAACATTATAGATATGACAGAAAATACGGAAAAGCATACACAGAAACCGACTGTCCCACTAAGAGCAATGATGAAATAAAAACTAAATACATAGTTCAAGGAACACGTGCCCTGAAACCATGATCAGTGTTTTCCAAACATATGCCTGTTTTATAGAAGAGAGTAAAATAAAAAATAAATGTAAAAACTCCCTGGCATCTTGTCAGTGCCGGGGATTATTTCACTGACAGGTCTCGATAGTGAAATATGGTGCGAGCTTCTCTCTAGACCTTTGCAGCCTTTTTTCAGCAGACACATAATGAATTGTGATGCCAGCTGTCAGCCTGCTGCTGTCAGGGTGCAGACGTTGGGAATAGAAAGTCATTTTGAGGTGCATACCATGATTCCACTGTAGGTATATTTTTTTTTGGAAGGCCGAAGGGGTTGAAGGGAAGGTGCAGGAGGTCATGATGGAATAGCTGACAACACAAAAACCCATTTAAAGGGGTAAAGAAATCTATGGAGTCACCATTCAGACAGATTAAGGGAGGTAGGGGACCGTGTACTGTAATTGGATAATGTTATTTCTCTGTCACTCATACCACAATGCTTTTTTTCTGTTTAGTTTTTTTTTCCCGGACATCCAATGTGCAGACGAGGTCAAAGCCAATAACTGGATTAGAGATCAAAATATTTTGTAGAAAAACATATTGGGGGAGGGAGGAGTGGGGGATTTGACCACATGAATTTTCCCAAACGCCAACCACAGAAACAAAAGAGGTGAAAATGTCAGCCTTACTTGCACGTTGTGAAAGCTTGAATCAGGGATGTGAACATAGCTCCAGGCTAGACTAAGAACATTTCTAGGCTTTAGTTGACGATGTATGAAGCTCCTGGGAAAAGAAAAAAAAAATCACAACACTTCATTTCACAACCTTTGCCTACTGTATAGAAAAATAAATGCCAAATACATACCAGACCTATCCCTACAGTGCTGTGTTAGCATGGGATTATGGTCTGGCTACAAGGCCTATCTCTTCTATGATATAGGCGCTTTATTCCGACAATGTACATCCGTTGATCCAGACCACCTTAATCAAGACCAGCAGCTGTCAAGAATCAGTCCACAGTAAGTAACTCGATACACTGAATATGTTGAACAATGCATATAGCTATAATGACATGGAATTGGCTTCTACTTTAATTAGAAGAATTACATAATAAAAAACACACCAGTGACTTGACCTTTCCCTGTGCAGCGATCACGCTTATTGAGAAGAGTAAACCCTTGTGTTGTCTTCCCGTCAACAATGCAACGTTTTGCTTTTCTGGGTTGTTTTTCAATGTTTTGGTCGTTTTTTTGCTACGCTTTTCCCGAAGTATTTGTCACTTTTGTCATCATTTTGTTACTTGTTTCGACATTTGTCCCTTTCCCCTGATGTTTTTGGCTCTTTTTCCTTATGTTTTTGTCGTTTTTTTTCTGCGCTTTTTTTAATTTTTAATTTTTTAAACGTATTGGCTTTTTCCAACACTTTTTTCAACGTATTTTTTTGTTGACAATTTGGTTGAAAGAAAGCCATATTTTTGATATAGAAACTTTTTAAAATTGGGTCAAATTTGCCCCGAGGACAACAGGAGGGTTAACTCATGATTTCAGTGGAGGTTTATTTCCATCATCAGCAGACATGTGAATGGAAACGTGCAGACCTCTCTGAGACGGAGACTGTGGGCCATCGACTGCCATTTTGTTGGAATCCGATAATTATGCTGAGGCTAATCGCTGTCCATTTTCCAGTCTGGCTTCAATCTCAAACCTCCATCTCTCCGTCACCTCTCCTCCTTGTGGTACATAGCCAGGGAACAAACACACACACACACACACACACACACACACACACACACACACACACACACACACACACACACACACACACACACACACACACACACACACACACACACACAATCTTTGTGGGGACCCGTCATTGACATAATGCATTCCCTAGCCCCTTATCCTAACCTTAACCATCACAACTAAATGCCTAACCTTAACCCTTACCCTCACCCTAACCATAACCTAATTCTAACCCTAATCCTAAAACCAAGTCTTAACCCTCAAACAGCCCTTTAATCTTGTGGGTCCACCATTTTGGCCCCACAAAGCTGTCGGGACCCCACAAGTATACTGGACTCCCGGTTTTTGGACCCCACTAATATAGTTAAATAACACACAGAGACACACACACACACACACACACACACACACACACACACACACACAATTATCTAATAGACTGCGGGGAGGATAATTGCATAAACTAATCAATACCACCTCATTAGGAGAACTGTTTCGGCTAAAAGGTCAATCTCAACACCCATCAGAGTCCTTTCACTGTATTCAGAGGAAAACATAATTTCTCCTAAATGCCAAAACAGGTTTGTACAATAACACCTTAGCAATAATGCATTTACTGGAGAACAATACATCACATTGAGGGACATTACAGTGAAGTCTGGCTCACTAACTTCCTTGAAATGGCAGTAAAGCTGATGTGGTGGCTCTGTTTGGTTGCTGCTGCAGGCCTTTTACATTTATTATCAACCTGCTCAAACTCTGCATTCAGACTGGAGGAACCTATGGAGACTTCAGCTGCAAACACAATACGAGGATGATTGAAAATGTCTGCTCTTCCAGCAGTGTTTCAACGCACATTTCTGCTGGTTTATCTCCCTGAAATGAGTTTCTTACAGTTAAGGGTCGCTTCGCCCAGAAATAACAGATACACATTTTTTTCTCATTTACCTGTAGGCATGCTTTGGGTTATATCTGCACATCTTTTAAAACATCCATATCTGAGATTTCTGCCTCCACTATAATAAAACAGTTTTTCGTGATGCTCACAGTATTATAAGATAATAACAAAATAAATAAATACATTAAAAAAAACAACTTTTTAATAAACAAATACTCAAAGATTCTCAAAACCTGGGCAAATAAAACCAAATCTTCCTGATATGAAGTGGGACAATGTAATTTTTGTAATTCGGATGAATTTTTTAAGCAGCGTTTTGATTCAGAAACGATCTCCGTCCACACAAGAGTTCTAGCTGCATAGCAGAACTAATCTCCATCCATAGGGGCTTTCTGACCGGAGGGATTTTTGCAGTTCTTAGAACTAATCTAAGTGTTCCTAGAACACTTTTTTCGTCGTGTTCCGACAGGAAAAATTTGGGGATTTTTAAGTTCCTCTGACCTCAGTAGCGTACTTTTTTAGCTCCTACTTCAGAGCAGGGTCTTTTCCCTTTTCCTAGGTGTACTTGATTGGTCGAACTCATAAGTCACGCCCACTGCCAACTCGGAACTTGCAGACAGAGCAACAACCAGCAACGGGACATTTTTAACAATTTTCACCATCTTATTCATCATTAAATTCACTTCTGACAACGTTTTAGGCGAGAAATTAACTGTTTAGATTTAGAATATAGGCAGTGTTGCGAAAATTTATGCCAAATTGACAATTCAAAGTTTTCGGAGTTGAGGCGCTCCATGAAGTGAGGCGACCACCAGCAAGCGCCTGCCCCGGCCTCTAGCTCGTCGCTCTGTCAGTCATGGTCAGACACCTCACCGCTCTCGTAAATAAGAGGCTTTTATTTCGCCGTTGACGGTTCGTTTGTTTAAATATCACAACACATGTCCATCATAAGATTAACGGGAACCTGTGGTTCCCACCATGATTGTTTATTATCTCTTATGTAATAGGCCACGGGGAGGCTATTAGTAAATGTGACTTGGCAGTTAGATTCAGATTTATTTATTTCACGCCACAATTTGCTCTGTGGTGGAATATTGATACAATATAGATCTTACCGAAACTCTCCGACAGACTGCTGGGTTGCAGGTTGCTGTTATGATGAACAGATATGAACAATGTATGCAGCAAGGTGCACAAATATAGAGGGAACATGTGAGGGGAACAAGGAGTCCTCCATCAGTTAGGGTATGACATAATGTTCACTGGTATTATTATATTCCAAGTGCTGTGCTGTGCTGGAGGAACATTATGTGCGAGGTAATTACGTGTCTATCCTTGACAACTAGCAGGGCTTATATTGGGTGAACAAAATAAAAGATACACCTGTTCAATAGTGGAAAGCACTCAGACAGAATGTACCTCCAACCAAAGCTGTTCAATCCTTTAAATATTTCTGGTAATCATTTATTATACAGGCTCTCTAATAACGCTTATTTATACGTTTCCTGGAAATAACTATGTCATTTGATACAACAGAGACAGAAAAAGAACTGCACTATTTAAAGACAATATTTATTAAACATGTATTTAGCACTCAAAATGTTTTTCTTCTATGTTGAATTGCCAATTTTTTTATGTTGGGTTGATCTGCTGTGCAGCGACTAAATGACTACATTACAGCTTAGCAGTTAATTGTAATAATTCTGTTTGAAGTCCACCAATTGAATACTGTCTCTATTTAAAGCATCTTAGAGCCAAATGGTATGGTTCTCTCCAGGAAATTGTGAGAAATTTAGTCCTGTGAAATAAAGCGTTACCAATATTTAAATAAAAAAATGTTTGTAAATGACACAAATACAGTAAAAGAAGCAGGTACCTTAAAGTAAAAATCAGTCTTTGTAGCATCTTTTTATTTTTCTAAATGCAAACTTTGATGTTTTTTTCCCTCCAATTTAACTGAAATGCACTTTGAAAATGTGCATACAAACAGGAGGGCACACATGTACCCAGTCTTAAAAGTTCCAACATTTTGGGAAATGCACTATTTTTCTTCAGCATGGGAAGCTAGTCCTGGAAGCTTACTATGTCAAAGTGAATGGTACTGTAGTGGCCTTGTGCTGCTCTCTTGAACTTTGCCAAACTCGCTTAAAGCCAAAAGAGAAACAATTTGTTTGAATACAATACATCTAATAAAGCATCAAAGTCACCTCTTTGTGGCTTGTCCAAGTATGTTTGGAGTGTGCCGTCTTCTTCCCCTCATGCTGCTGTAACGGTACATTGCTTTCCCAGTGAAGACTACATTAGTGATTTGTGCTTATTGACCCCACTGTACAAGCTAAGCTAAAAACTTCTTGGACCTCTCTGTACTAAACACAGATTTAATTAATACAACCCCCCAGTGAGACAGCAAAGTGGTGTAGTTCCCAAAATGGTGGAGGATTCCTTTAAGACATACTTTTAAAAGAATTCTCTGCATCAAGAAATAAATCACTTGTTCCCAACTTTCCACCAATCTGTTTTTTGGGACTGTCCTGACAGACGAGGGTCCGCAGACATGACGACCCAAAAACTACCTACACTCTCAAAACAACACAAACTGTACAAAACACCCTTCAGAAAGTTTGTACAAGCGATTGTGTTGCACTGCAGTTCATTACACAGCTGTTGTGTTTGGTGCATCACCCATAGTGATCAGACTTGGATTATTTTAACACATTCACCAGTGAGACACTTTCTTCATATTTTCGTTTTATTCCTAGTATAAGAGACATACAATGGTATTCTGTGAGACCAAATTCAGAGTAATTCAAGAGGCGTAGCCTGGAAATCAAACAGAAAAAAAAAACATAATACTGAATCAATGAGACCCGACCAGATAGAATGTATTTACACCAAATCAAATACTGATGGAGCGAAACCGCTCCCTCTCCCTTACAATCTGTCACCGGCAGAAAAAACCCCAAATAAAACCCACTTCCACTCAAAAACTGTAGCTGCCACAATTCCTCTTATGAAACATTACGGTCATGACCTTAAATCAAGTCGGATGTTTTGTATTTGTTGTTCGAAAGCTATTTAATGCTCTGCTGCCCGTTAATATCCAAATCAACCTTTTTTTTTCCTTTCAACTAACATTGTGGTCGGCCGTATTTTCCTTAATTTACTGGAGTTGTAGTACGAGTAGTAAACTTGATATTGGGTCAAATGAGCTCGGGGAAATTTCAATCAATAAAACACAATTTTCAGATACAGTAAGTAGCGTGGTGCTGTTTTTCACAGAATTGATCATGGTTCCAGTCAACCGTGGCCAAAGTGACTCTGCTGAAAAGTACACGAGCGGAGATTTTTGGAGTCGTGATTATTCCGAGGCAGAGCCAACTGGCATCACCTTCTCTGAGGAAAGCCCTCAGCAGAGGTTTGGTGGCATGGCCACCTGGGAACCGGCCCCCCCATTGCATCGATCCAAGAAACAATCTTAGCTTGTCGGATCAGAGTTCATTGCACTTCTCCATGTTTCCACATATTTCCTAAATCTCCACTCCCATTTATTTGCTTCCTGCATTGTTGATGTTGACACCGGTTGACACAGGTCAAGTCTTAATCTACAGCTGTAACCATTGTAGAAGTCCAGTTTCATAACGGCACCCTTCATCCATTTTCCGATTATTATTTTTTTTTTTTTTAGCAATTTAGTGTAACATGTTTTTTCTCTCTCAGAATAATATAAAAAAAATAATACATTCCTAAACATTAAGCTTTGGACCACACGCCACATATTTTCTCCATACACCAGCCTTCTCCGATAGACTTCTACAATGGCTACACGTCTGTAGGAGATAACTTAAGAGGAACTGTGAGCTGCTCCTTTAGAAACCCAAAGTGATGCTAACGCTACTGCTAAAATAAAAAACAAAACGTGAACAATGGCACTTATAAGAAAAGTGACACCCAGTGGAAAGTGACATAATACGGAGGCAGTCGAACCTGAATGTCTGCAGTCTCAGGCTGTGTACTTGCTTTCCCAAGCTCTTCCAAAATAAAATCTGCAGGCTCACACTTCTGGGATTAAAAAAACAAAAAAAACAAAACAAAGAGAAATGAAGGGTTTCATTCCAAAACACTGTATCCATCCAAACAATATATATATATCTATATATCTGGTGTTTAATAATTTTCAAAAGAACAGATGACAATTTGTAAAATATTACTTTGTGAAAGAAAAAGGGCTCAATATACTCAAGATATAACATTAGTGAGTGTTACAATCATACTTGCAGTAATCAGAACAGGTGACAAATATCTCATTCTGGAATGAAACTCTTCAAATATACAATAGATACTGTATGACACATACTGACGACCATAGAAAATCAAACACCTACAATATACTATAGCATAGTAGCCATCTGAGTCCCTTGCATTAACCCCTACCCCCATGTCACACACTATTATTAAATAAGGCACACATTTACACATACAGTTAAATTTTGGCTAGTAAGTATTCCTTTATTTACAACCAATAGCCACAAAGTTAATAATTATTATAACTGCAGTCCATTCTATGTTTTATGTTCATTCTCATATTGCCAGATGGCATGGCATTTTTTACTTGTCCTCTTTGGGTCCAAGAGTATTCAGTTTTGTTTGTTTCCATTTCAGAGGATGTTAGACACACAGATGTGTGGAGCACCAATCTTATAGAAACATTCTCGACGGACTTAAATGGACCCGATTATGTCACTTCTGACCCGACATCTGCTGGGACGGGAAAAGAAAAGAGAACAGACGAGTTTAGCTGCTTTGACGAAGTATTTCCTTTCTCTTATCAACACGAACAAATTTGGTTCAGTGTTTTTAGCCAACTGACAATGTATCAATGAAGTGCATGATTTGGTGTCCCTAAGATCTTTCTTAGGGGGTGTGGGGTTGGAGGGGATTGTTTGATATGCCCAAAGATGAAAGAGTATAGTAAGGCAAAGACATAACTACTTTCAGGGGAATTTGCTGACTTTTCACCACAGGTTACATATACTGCATATGTATATGTATACATATACGGTGTGGATATAAACACACATATATATACACACACATGCATAATATAAACACATTCGAGGGTAGGGTGGGTGGGGACTGGTTACCAACACTACATCAGAAAAGGTTAAGCAAAAGCATGAATCTAAGCATCGCAGGAGCCTTCGGCTTTTAAAGTCTTCAAGATGACTGATGTGCAAAGTTCTTCCAACATCAACACATCCAAAAACTAAGTTGCATTGTAAATCCACACTGAGGACATTGGCAGCCTAATATAAGGAGGTGGCGTCACGTCACCCGAGTCAGCGGTTCTATAATAAGCAAGTAGCTGAGCAATACCAATATGGTACAAAGATATTCGTTGGACAAAAAGAAGAGGGAAAAAACAAGTTTGGTTGAGGCTTTCATCAACAGTGACACTGGCTGCCACACGATGGTTCTCGTGTGAAGGTCTGCAACCTCGAACCCACTGCATTTCTTCAAAAGGAAGTTCCTTTAAGAAGACACAAGGAGGGAGACTCCCTCTCTAGTTCAGGAGTGTACCTCCTCAATAGTTGAACTTTCCCTGTTGGTTGACGGGGGATGTGGCAGGTATGAACAGGGGCTTGGGAGGGACGTCGGGTTTGAGAGAGGAGGCCCGGCGGACGATAGCGGCCCTGTGTTGGACCTCCTGCTGCTCTCCATTGTAGCTGTGCTGGCGTGTCAGGTACCCATTGGGGATGAGGGGGTAGTGAACCTCGCAGGCGCTGCCTGTCGAGTTCATCCGTGCCAGGAGGGGAGGCGGCTGGTGGGGCCCACCATTTCGTTGGCTGAAGCTGTGCTGGCGAGGTATCATTCCTCCTCCTCCGCCACCGTTGGGCATCTTGGTGGCGGCAGCAATCAGCGAGTGCCTCTGGGAGGAGTGCCTCCTCTCCAGGGTGGACTGGTGGTGTGGGTGAATTTCCGGAGGAACATCCATGCGTCGGGTGAGGCTGTCTCGTGGTAACGTGGACGAGCTGTAGTAGGGGGCTGATTCTGTCTCAGGAATCTGAGGTTGGATGCGGTTGGCGAATGCTAGCTGACCTCCACCAGCGCAGGCCATCAGACCCGACGGGCTCATTAACTGGGAGTTCTTGCTGCAGCTTGCCTCGTGGATGTGCTTCAGGAGCTCATCCAGTGAGGTAACCTCCATCACCTTCTGGGAGTAACCAGGGTAAGGTTGCTGAGATAGCACACGTTCAACATTGTGGATTTTGCGTTCTTCTGGATGGAGGTGACCGACTAATGGCTGCCCATTGGACAGGCCATGGGAGTACGGGAAGACCTGCTGGTGAAGCAGGGCTGAGCTGGGCCTGGAGCCAGTGTTGTGGGACTTTGCTTCCTTGGCATTGTTGCAATTCTGGTTCTTCTCCCACTGGTTCTTGAAGGCTTTCATGCTCTTGATGGGCAGTTCTGGGGTTGAGTCTGGTGTTGGCAGACCAGATAGCTCTGAGGAATGGTGGAGGTGGTGTTGGTGGTGGACCAGGTCTCCCATTGTCATTGCGTGATGGCCGTTTCTCCTTGGTGGGTGATGCTCCTTGCTGTTGGCGAAGAAAGAGTTGTAGATCTTTGGAGATGACACCTCCATCTTGTCATCTTTGCTCTGGCTGTCCAGGAGACCATTGAGCTTGGCCAGGCTGCGGAGGGACAGGGCGTGCGGGATGGGGGCCTCGGGATCTTTCGACAACTTCTTAGTCTTGTGGCCGGTGTGGTTACAGTAGCAGGAGACAAGGAAGCCAGAGAGGAAGGCGCCAAGGACGAAGGCCACCAAAACACAAGCAATCAGCAAAGTATAATGGACACTGTGATTGGTCTTCTCCAGCTCTGGCGGCCGCCTCACACCTTCAAAACAGAAAAAGATAGAGAAAAGGGTACTTGAGTTAGAGCTTTTCTGAAAAAAAAGAGACATTTTCAAGAGCTAATATAGGTCAAGTAGCAGCTGGGACAGACAGGTTGTGTTTACAGGGGCTTCACTATGTGGTAAACAGTATGGGAGGTGTTTGACCTACGCTCTTGGCTTCCTTTCCTTCTACTGTTAATAGATCAATACAGCCTTTCTTTCTAGGACCTGTGCTTTCCCCTCAGGCTGACATAGGCCAAGAGCTGCCCAATCAGGGAGAAATCAACTCTGAAATGAGTTAGTGCTTTAAATATTGATGGGAGCACAGCAGCAGGAATCTGATATTTTCACAGACTCTGCTTTCCAATGTGAGGATCAGGGGCGAGAGCACCTGGTATGATGAACAAGCCAAAAATAACAGATCTATCCAATACCTCACCGGGTGTGGCGCCTTTGCCAACACAGACTCATATGAAGCTGTCAAATTCTTTTAAAATAAAGCCAAAGGGACAGTCTGTGCACCAAAAACACAAGGTTACTTTGCCGAGGTAAATCTACCGTGTAAATGTCCTTGGGTGATGTGACCCTAGCACCGTGTATGCCTAATGGCGTGAAAGGCGATGGCGATAAGAGGAGTGAAACCTGCCACCTCTTGTAATCAGAGCTCATTTGCAAGAGGCTGCCGCCATCTGTGGTGTCAGGCCCTTCTCTCCGCTCTTAATGACAGTTTCTGTGAAACTGATTAGTGTGAGGAGGGGGGATGGCTGAGCTGAGGGGGAGAAAATGCAGGTGTTCCAAACAACGCTAATGAAAGCTTCGTTCAGGAAAGAATATGAAAAAATGTCTAAATCAGACTTGATGAAAGTTTTTGAGATGTTCAGAATGATGATGAGGAGTAGGATGATTGGTGGATGACTATATGACTATAATTTTAATTATTTTCTCTGAATTAAGTGACCCACACTTGACAGAATGAAGGCTCTTTGCTCCACATAACTCTGATTAAGGAATTCACTGAAATCCATCCCTGAATAAGTTGTGACGTGGGCGATTGGGTATAGTGTACAATTTTATACTGCAGTAGTGATAGAGCCTACAGTATATCCTGATCTGGTAAATTAAGATACTGATTATAGTTAAAATAACCAAATGGGAATGTCAGTTTTAGCTAGGCCAGTTAACTGGAAAAATTTGGACACTTAACCACACTGCCGTAAAAACTATTCCTTGAGTTTCAATATTGTCCGCAAAAGGCCTCAGATTTCAGGGTATGTACAGTATCATATCGGCCAATCCAGTCAGGCACATTGCGATTTTTCAGTTCGTGGAGATGTAATGTGATAAAGCTGTGAACCCGACCCAAATCTTCCAAAACTGATAAAATGCTCCAGTCCTTTTGAGACCAACATCTCTGAAGGATTTAATTTAGGTGGACCGGAGGGTGTGAATAAAGCCTCGTAAATTAACTCCTGAGACAGTGAGGCCTGGATGAACATTATTAAAAAGGTAATGAGTATGTGTTAAAAGGGCCAAAAAGGGTCTTCCTCACTGTGTGTATGTGATTAGGGGATACTACAGGGGTGGGAAATCTAACCAGAGACTTGAAAGATTTCAGTCAAATCTCACATACACACACACACACACACACACACACACACACACACACTTACACTTATTTTCTAGAGCCTTGAAAGGCACCTGGCACTATGGTAACTACAAGATGCATGATGTAGACAGACAAGTCATTTGCGTCCTGCCAATACAGCTTTACTTTGGCAGAACATTATTACGAGGTAGGATGCTGCAAAATGAAGAGACAGACTTTTATCTCCCATCATGTTGGATCTGCACGTACACAGTTGCTGTCCAACAGTTTTAAAAGGAGTTGATAATTTAGGTCATGGAGTTACTGTGAAACTTATTTTTACGCTTTATTATCTAGATAGACTTTTGAGCAGGTGTGCTTGTAAAGGCTTATTTCATTTTCATGTATCAGTACACTCTTTTTAGAGGGGTGCTTTGCTACTATTTTCCCTACACACACACACAGAGAGAGAGAGAGAAACTGTGGTGCAGTATCTTTCAGGAAATAATGCTTTGACTAGAACTTCCAATTAAAAATACCCAATTTTTTGCCATTTATTCCTATGATTGCCTCAATTTATGACCACATTAAAAAGTCATAAATCATAATTGCAATCCCAGTGGGAGAGGCAATCAAAAGTGATGCTGCAGTGAGCCTGTTAATGCTACTTCTTTTAATCTTGGACACATTTTTTTGGGACTCATTACACAGACAGCCAATCAGCTTGTCATGGGTCTAAGTTTGTAGTTCTAACGGATCAGTATGCCGGCGTGCAGCTCTTGTTATGAGCAGTGAAAGGCTGCTCTCATCTCACTGAGCTTTCTGCCTCCTGTTACCCCTGTGGCTCCCTGGTACCTGTGAGTCATCTGCTCCCTCTGGACTCCCCCCTCTCTCCCTGGCTGTGGCTACAGGCCTATTGAGGGGTTCCTCTTGGTTGAGCTGTATGAGTCAAGTGCCGTGACAGGGGGGTAAAATGCGCAGCTGAGGTAAACAAATCCAAAGCCTACGAATGACCTGTCACAACATGTTTCATGAACAGCCTGGATGACTCAATCACTGGGTATGTGGGACATATGGTGCCACCGGTCACAGTGAAATTAATACCCTGTGAATCATACCGACAGCCTGGCAAGCAGCTAGGTGGCGCACAGGAGGTGTCGGCCAACTGTACACACTGACTATGAATTTCGTTGCACTGCTTCCCAAGCATCTGGACACTAAAAACTGGGATTTGAGGTGTGTTCATGGGGGGAAATCATCACCTCAAGTAAACGTGATAATTAATGCCGCTTTACACTCTGGCCACAACTTCCCTTCAATGTTTACATAGCTTGAGGGTCAGTGTTCCTCTCGAACATTGTCACATATTTCTGTGTCAACTCAACATGGTCTCGGCTCAGTGGAGGCTTAATATAGAGATACCCAAGTCTGCCAAAAGGTAAAAAGACAGATGGGCATTCAAGAATGGAGGCAAGGGAGGGGATGGGAGAGAGGGATGTTTACAGCCAGGGGAAAAGGAAAAGAGGAAGATGAAGGGATGAAATTCAACCCCGATGACATCTAGTTAAAGATGGGAGTGAATGTGAGAGGACTCAAAGATCCAAAAGACAGGGGAGCAAGAGCAAAGAAAGAGTGGCGATGAGAGCCAGAGAGCTAAAATTAAAAAAGAGATGGCAAGAACGAGTGATGGTATGTGCGAGGAGCAGATTTGAAGGAGGAGGAGGATGGGGAGAGAGGCAAAGTGAGAGACAGACAGACGTGATGGGCAGAGTGACAGACCGTCACTCTGCTGGGTTTTGAAGCCTGGTGCTCTGCGGCAGCTGTGATATGGTTGGAGAACAACCCTGGTGCTCCTCCACAGCGCCGTAGGAAGAGAAGAAGCACTCTGTGATTGCATCCATGCTGTTAAAAATAGACGGTGAGGTAGGTTATATAAACAGGCAGGTTTTACTCTGCGTTGCTAACTGGAGATGGGTTTTGCACAAGGGAAATAAAGTAAGGAGGTCTGGCAGTTATGTGTGAATTCTTTTTTTCCTGCAGGTGAAGAAGAAATTACAATGAAAGTGACAACAGGACATTCAAACATCAGAACTCAAAACTACAAAACTTTTTAAAAATATTGCCAGGAAGGAACGCCTACATTTATTTCAGATGGCACTCTCAAGGTCAAACACAAAATAATTTAAACCGAGGAACAACTTTTTCTTTTGCACCTACATTTTCTATTGTATCAGGCCTTTCTCAAGGATGCGATTAAATACTTTGCAACCTGGAGAACATCTTGTGTTCTATTTTTGCGCATCAAGTGAAGACGTTCCAAATTAGCCCTAATTAGTTTCTGCTTCTGCAAGCTTACAAGTGCATGTAATTGTTCCCTTAATGGCTACACCATCCCAAAGAGAAGCCAACGAGACAAAATGGCCACAGGCTTCATAGACGAGGATTATCACACACACACACACACACACACACACACACACACACACACACACACACACACACACACACACACACACACACACACACACACACACACACACAAATGCTGGAGATTTGTTTCCTCCATACTAAAAATAACAATTTAGCTCCCGAAAGACACCCTGAGGTTGAAGATTGGAACAAATTAATTATTCTCCTTTTTCAAATCCGAGTGAAAAGCAGAGCAGCTCTGACCCGTTGCTGTGAGCTTCAGTAATTTGACAGTTTTAATACCTGATGTCTGTGCACTGACAGACATGGTTAGCAAAGAGAGCATGTCTCTCACACACACACACACACACACACACACACACACACACACACACACACACACACACACACACACTATATGTGCAGGGTTCTGGCTGTTGACTGAGTGAATTCAATCATGTACACTTGTTATTAGGAATTTGCATAATATTCCACCTCAGTGCTCAGCCAATTGGATGCAGTCTAATATATGCACACACGCTAAGGTGATATGGTGTAATGTAACAGATCCATTCCAATTGAAAGCAGTGGTAATGAGCACTGCATTTCATTCCAGGTGTGCTGATGCATAGAGAGCATAGATTTCATTACAGGTTTGATTGAATACTGGTAAATTAGGTGTGCTGCGGCATCTGGCAATCAGAACCATACTGTCTGTATGAAGTCCCGCAATATTTACACCTGTGCTTTGAAGGGAAAGTCAAGTTTTGAAGTAGCAGGATACATTTTGTTTCTCAAACAACATAGTTTTTGGATAAAGGGGTGGTTCATTCAAATTACAAAAAAAACACACACACTGTTGCCACACTAGTAAATATGGAGATGAATGAAGAATTGCTTGTACTGATTAAAGCATTAAAAAATTACATTTGAAAAACTCAAAAGCAGTGTGTCTATCTAAAAACAACCCACCTCACTATGAATGTTTTTCATTGGAACTACTTTTGACCGAACAAAGAGTCCCAAACAAAACTTTGCAGTTACATTTTTCAAATGTAATTTATCACTACTTTGACCAGCACAAAGTCCAAGTCACCTTCATTGTATTGGGGTAGAGGCAACATTTAATCTCTAAGTATAATAAACATCTAAACTATCTGCATGGCTATACCACCGGGGTTAAATAAGGAAAGTGTATTTTGTAATTTGGGTAAACCGACCCTTTGCAGTACAGTTTAGATTCTCTGCCCGAGCCCGAACTCAGCCCCAATATGTCCCGTCACTATCCTCAGGCCGGGCCCTTCATCAAGCATTTGAGTTTTTTTTAATCATTACTTTATTAGCCTAATTGGATAGAGAGAAAGCTATGCCTCTCCAGCTTCTCCCATAGCTCTGGGTAGATGTCCTGCACTGACTTGAGTGTGAGGTAAACTGGGCTAAATCGTGTCTCCCCCATCTGTAGCACTGTCTTCGATAATTGCGCAACCAGGCCAGATTGTTTCAGATATCTCACAAGTCCTTTAGCAGCAGATACGGTCTCTTGTATATCCGGCGCGTTGTCGGCCTGTGCGTTGGCATGCAGACCGTGCCGATGGAATGAATGAGTGGTTCCAGGACTTTGATTATGTTGCTGCCTTGATCTATTACCCACAGGTAAAAGGAATTGTAGTTGAGAACGTCAGTTATAACGGCCCACGTGTTACAAAATTGTCGGGTTTAAATCGGGCACGGGCTCATAATTCCAGTTAATATGTCGGGCCGGGCTCGGACACAACGTGCACGGGCTCGGGTAGGGTCGGGCTTGACTTTTTGGGCCCGATCTAAGCTTTACTTTGCAGTGGCATTTGAATAACTTATCATAAGTCATTAAACCAGGCAGAGCACATGCATTGAGTAATGTCCTTTTGTTTTTTACATGCAGTTGCATCAGAAGCTTAAAAAAAGAGGATCTGTTTATTTGCCATTCAGTGGCTGGTAAAGCAAAATGGTTCCAATGCAAACCTCCAAATGTTGCTGTGGTGATTCACACGACAGAGGGAAAGGCACTGGAAGAATCTTAGCTCCACCAGCAAACTTAAAGAGACAGTCCACACCAAAGTCAGTTTTTGCAGATATTGTGAATTGTTAAAACTCATCTTAGTGCTGTTCAAGCTTAACAAGTGGCAATAAATGACGAACGTGCACCAAACAAAAAGGTAAGGACGCTCTTAATAATAAAGGCCATTTAGTGGACACTTATCTGAAGAAGTACCTCACTGCTCACAAGTGTAACATTTGTTTTCCATATAACCTGTGTCTTTCTGCTAAAAACCACATCTACCATTGTGTAACGTAGTGCTGTCTTTGGAGTGAACTGCTGCTTTAAGAGATGGAGAAACTGCTCGCAGGTCCACTCAACCACCTGCGCACAGTTCCAGCCACCGGCTGGAAAACTAGAAAAGGGTCAGTGAGAGAGAATTCAACAAAGGAGGCAGGTACAGCTAAAGGGTTAGTCCAACTGAAGAAAAAAAGAAACGAAGAGAAACAGGCAGGTAAAATGGGAGAAATACTCCCCAGAGGTCAATGGGACAAAAGGGTAAGGGGTTAGGAGCCGGGACTACTGCGTGGGTGGATTTGATCACTGTGGGCCCCATGGATCGCTGTGACGCTCAGAGCTGACGGCTCTCCATCCTGACACTGAGCTGGGCTTTAATAGCCGACATGGAATAAAGAGTCATTCAAATTCCCGATTATGGAAAGTGAAGTATTTGGTGTGTGTAATGCCTTTAAGGTTAGTTTTTACAGCACAGTGCAGAGTGCGTTTTTGTAGTAAAACATGATGTCATTTATAATCGCCATAAAGTGCTGGTGTGCTGAGCGGAGGGAAAAATTGCCTAGTTCTGTGTGACCTTTAATGAGTGCCATTACACTATGACTATTACTCAGGGAACCCAAATTGGCAGTAACGTTTCAAAAAGAGAAGTAAATGTGTGTCTGTGTGTGCACATCATAGTTATGATTCATGTAAGAGTAGCCAGAAGGGTCAACTTAGATGAACGGGCTGAATGACATTCGACAGCCGGCAGTTCTATTTAACCGTGGTAATGAACGTGTTGTGGATACGCAGCCTCTACCTGCGTTGTGGTAGATGGCGTTTATTTTTTAGCCAGTGACTAATAAAACTACTACTAGAATTAAATGCAGACACTTTATCATTATGTGTTATCACTTTTCTTTATTGTTGCTTGGTTCTTTGCAAAGGCTAAGGTTGCTTTATATTAAACTAGACATATTTGCTTTTATTTTAAAAACATAAAATACATTAAAATATTAACCATAAAATACTGACTGTGATTTGGAAGAGCAGATATTGTGATGGTGGTTAGGAGGACACACAGTCAGAGCCTTATCAGTTACTGGATGATACAGGCAGACAGCAGTGCCTGTTTCCATGGTCTTCACAAGTATATATAACTCCCCTTAGAAAACTAACTGGCATCAGGTTTAGCCCCAGTTCACTGTCTGCTGTCCTCCTGTATTGTTTTAATGAGTTTGAAAACGCCCGCTTCACTTGATTCTATTATCGAGCCGTCTCCCTGTGCTTGTCAGCTAAATTAGCTGCTAGCCTGGCTTTTTAGTCCAACCCACACTAGTTCATCTAAATGTGCAGAAGAGTCACAGAAAAGGTCAAATAACAATAGAGGGAGAGAAAACAAACCAGAGAGGTCTAGACCCAGTAGTCTTGTGTGCCACAGTTTTGCTAACACACAGTTTTCGGTATTCACACACAATGAAGAGGTGGGTGTTCCATGGCCAGAAACAACTCTAGTGCAATCTGACTGCTGGCATTTTTCTAAATAGCAGCAGGTCAACAGGTTCCTGCCCCTGCCTTTTAGTCTTCCCTGGTGTTTACATAATGTAGTGCAGCTACCCACATCTGAGCCAACATTTCAGCTCGTGCTTTTTATCTGTCCATAACAGAGCTACATAAAACAAAAACACACAGGTTAGGATTAACAGGGCTGCAAGAGTTAAGTGAGTGACTGATTTTGTACTTTTTTCTTATAGCGTTTATATCTCACTGCCATTTATGGATCAAGTGGATTGACAGATGGTTTACTCTTACTCTTATGTTCTATAAGAGACCATTGCTGAAAGGGGAACTTTTGGAACTTGGGTAACTTTCCTGAGCCGTTATATCTGTCTCAACTGTCACACATAATAAAAAGCTTTTCCACAGCCTCGGGATACAAAACCGTCACTGGCTTACAGACTATCTTTGTTTCAAAAAGATAAGTATGGCATGGTGACACATTTTTGTGAGCCAAGCAGGTATTTGTAGGAAGGTTGGGGTTCTGATTCCTAAACAAGGGTCCAACAGTTGGGCTAATGTGAGGATCAAACCTGTGTGTTAACATTGAAATGATGACCCTATGTGCTCCTGTGCATTTTGTATGCATGTGTGTAGTCTCGTGGAGAGCTTTGAGATGTTTACATAACACACCTAGGGCCATAATGAGCTTTTTTTAATTTCTAAAGATTACACCAGGCAGTCATGTTTACGATAGATAACGCTTGCTGGTTTGGCAAGTTAGCCTGATGGCTAGTTGTCGAGCTAAAACTGTGTTTTGGAGTTAAGACATGCCAATGTTCTTCACTTTGGTTACACGTGCATCTATTCAACTGTAGTGTTTTGTAACTTGTCTTCAGGTATCTCTGTCTCTCCTGACTAGCTGTTTCTATATTGGGCCACTATCTGTGTACGGTTGTCCTCTGGCCCACCTCGTGGCTGCTGGGAGATTTGTGACAACTGCAGAGCCTCTACAGAAGGTACAGATAGAGAAGCAGAGAGAGAAATGGACAGGGAGTGAGAGAGATTGCAGGCACTCTTGGAACTGTGATGCTGTTACTTCCACGCCAGCTCCTTTCCTTATCAACCCGCCCGCCCCTCTGATTGAACCGACAGCGTCACAGTCTCTGGCTGAAATAGATTGCGCTGCTGTTTCTATTACATCCTGCACCCCCTCCCCTCCCCACTGTTGTCCGACTCCCTGGCTCAGACCCCTGCTGGTTATTTATTTGGTATGGGCTTTTCTCATTTGAGCCTGAGTAGCTCATCATTGCAGCCAGAGATTCTGTCTGCGTGAATGGAAGCTTCGTTCCCTTGCTGAGGATTTATGGACTTGTGACATAGTGCTTGCGCTAGCAAGCAGCAAGGAGAGGACAAAACCCCACTTCATGCCGCCTTGTCCTCCCTGAATCACATCCCAATGAACCATATCTTCTTCCTAAACTTGCAGGAATATGCTCTAGTCCTCAGAAGGGGATAAACCACCAAACTGTCTCTTCTGCTCTGCAGCTCGTTTCTTCACGTGATCACTTGACTGTCACAGAGAAGTTTTGTTACACTTCCTGCCATGGTTATGTTAATCACTATGAGTGTGAACTGTCAAATTAAACATTTAGGAAATAATGAGACTCGGGCCTATAAAGATCAAGATGTAATTAAATATTCAAGAGCTGGTTGGAGTTTTATAGGTCATGTCATTTATCGGGGTAGCTGGGTGGTGTGGTGTAATTGTTGAAGAGTTTATAACTTCAGGATTACAGGTCTGATGCCTTTAATAATGCGGGAATAGGAAGCTACAGTGAAAACATAACTTTCAATTTTTGTTATTTGACCTTTTCTGTGACTCTTCTGCAAATGTACATGAACAAGTTTGTGTTCAACTTTAAAGCCAGGCTAGCAGCTAATTTGGCTGACATTTGTAAATTCACAAATCGCCAACATCCAGCCCAACCATATAACCTTCAGAGCTGAAACCATTAGTCAATTAAATGTTGATGCTGCTTTTCTTTGTCTTACATTATAGAAAATATCAGCAACAGATATGTGCAATGTAAATACGTCACCTCCAACTCTGGACATTTTTCACTGTTCTCTGATGTCTAACAGATCAAACAATACTTGACAAAGTAATTGGCAATATGTGGAGCAGGTCACGCCACACCTAACATCCAATAGCATTGCTTCTTTGATACATGTGTTTTTACTGGCCTCGACTGACCACTGGTTCAGCCTTAGACTGTCCTGGGTTAAACATCATCAGCTCGACAGACTGAGGGCAGCTAAATGGCTGGACAACAAACGGGAAAGGTTTCTTTAAGATAGCATAGATTACTGCTCAAAAGTGGTAAAGGTGTCACTAAGAGTGAAGGGAGCGCGGCTGGTTATCATGGATACGGTCAAAACCACACTGATGTGTGACGCACGCCGCACGAAGCAGAGTGCCTTGATTTTTTTGATGGAGTCCATCCTTTTTGTAGCTAACAATGTTTAACATTGTAAAATCAAGAATGGTACTTATTTATCTTAGAATGTGGACAGCAAGCCCAGGGAACAAGTCTTTTTTTTTTTTTTTTTTTTTTTTTAGAGCCAGATCAAAGAAAGCCTCAATGAGAGATTTGGTTGAGTTAAAGAAGCTGAAAAGTTAACGTCAGGACATTGGCTCTCTATACTTTCAAAGTCTGCGTTAGCTGCACAGGGGAATTACTTTTGATACCTGGCTTGTGCTTTTTTTCCATGTGTAAGAAAACATTGAGGGAATATTTGTGCGTGCTGACGACCTAAATAAAAGATGAGGAAAGGCCATGAGGGAGCAGTGTTGTGTAGACTCAGGTTCTCTACTTGTTTTGAGGAGTTAAGTAGAGCCAGTGCTGTATTTATAACAAGTCATTAAATCTTTCACATTCATGGCTGCTGCGTTGAGCACATCAAGATATTTGGCTGAAAATAACGGGACAAGAAGGTGCTCCTCTAATATTTGGGCCCTCTGTTTAGTGAATGTGTACACTGGTATTCAGTGATATTGAACACTTATTTCCATCTAACCACACAGGGCTTTAAAAAGGGGCACTATGAGTTCCTGCATGGTTTCAGCGCAATTTCATTTTTGTCTCAAATCGTAGGCCTCTCTCCTTGATCCGCTAGCTGCCTGCCCCTGAATACACCGTGAAAAAGCCCGGTCTCGGGAGACAACACAGGGGTCGTAAACGTCAAACAAACACTGGAGGCACAGCCTGTGCTCCAAAATACAACAAACCACTCCAGCCAATCACCAACAAGATGGTTGGGGGAGGGGGTGGGGGTTAGTGCTCACTGTCACCCCCCACCTCCCCATTATGTGCAAAGTGTGGTTTGTATTCAGTGAGCGGCTGATCAGCTCTCCGTCTCCGCACCAGATTTATGGCGCGCAAGAATAGGTCACGCATGGCTCTCTTTTTCAGCGGTGCGCGACAAAGCGGAAACGGGAGGCCTAAACGAGTTCGCCGACAACTGGATGCCAGGACTCCGAGTGACTGCAAGTCTCTCTTGTAAACTTACTGTGCAAATCGAAGAATTGACGGCAATGCTGCTGCCAGTTCTGCAATTGTTTACCTTTTTCTTCTTCTTCTAGTCCGTAGAAAGAGCGTCGGTAGACTTTGCTCATTAGCGCCACCTCTGTTCAGAAGAAGACTGCAACTAGTGTCGCGAGCACCAGCGCGGGTATAAATAGTCACGGCGATCCCATGACGTCACATTTGCACGCGCCAGCTGGGCTGCGTCTAGTATAATAAGTAAGTGTAAGAGCCTTAAGTTGCAACAAGGCAGACATGCTTATCTTTGTAAAGAAAAACATCTTACTAAGAAGTAGGCTTTGAGGTACCGGTGATATTTTCTTTTTTTAATCATACATATTTGGTAGAGGTCCACTGTATGGGAAGGCTTTCCTAAAAGGCCATTGTTTTGTTTTGTAAAGAGCCCCGTGTTCAGCACCATGTTCCAGGCTACTGTTAGTTTTGCTTAATGGAAATACAAGTGAAAGATATTTATGTTGGTATTTATTATTAATATTTTATTTTATATTTAATTGCTTGTCTAATCATTTTATGGGCTATGTAAGTTGTATAACAGCTAAAACGGCTTTTGAAGTAGTTTCATAAATTTGTATAATTTAATTTGTGCTCAGTGTAATGAATGGATGAATGACTTTAAAACAACAAGAAACAAACCTCGGCATCAACTAACTGCCAAATTGTAAAATTGTAAAACATCGGTATAATTTTACGATGGGTGGAGCCCTGGTTATTAAGAAAATCCTTTAGCAATTCTTTCTGCCATTCACTAAGAGGTTGGTTTAGGGAACTAGTGAGTAAAGTGTTAGTGAGCTTATGAAAGTGATATTTCACCACGGGAGAACGTTTACACATATTGAATGATGAGCTGCTTTAACTGGCCAGGACTCATTTTCTCATCCACTATTAAACAGCATGCAGAATTATTTTATTCTTCAACCATGGATGGAGGACATACAGTCATTTTGGATTTGTCTCCACTGTAATTTTTACATGAGCTGTTTGAAATGAGTGCCATTGCTATGGAAACGGTACAGCCATGTGTGTTGTTCTCCCAGAGTGAAACAATTTTTTTTTGTTAGTGGTCAGTCTGGTTAGAAGCGTACGATGAGGCATTCGGGGCCCAGCAGTGCAATCCCCTGCAGGTTCACTGAGGACAGACATCCCTCCCCCTTACCCTCCATCTCCACACTGATTGGCTCCGAGTCAGGTGACCCTTGTTCCCCCACAGGGGGAGGGCCATCAGGACCTGTACCTCTTTCAGGGTCACCTGCCTCCTTTGGGAATGCCGCCCCATGATAGGTTGTGCTGGCGCTTGTGGGTGTGGTCTTCCCTGTGGTTGTAACGAAGGGGGGGTGGGGGAGGGGAGGAGGAGGGGTGGGGTGGGGGCGACAGAGTGAGTGATTAGTGAAACGTGAATCAGCCTGGGGAATCAAGTTCAGAGAAATGAGGGTGAGTCCAGAGTGGAAAGACAACCGTCACCCGTTAACATATAGACCCAGTGATGATAGTGAGCAACAGGATGAGCACACAGAGCAGAAGTTAACGCACCCATCACTTCACCTCCCCACAGATACACAACAGCGAGTGCTGCAGTGGACTTCACCAGCTGCTTAATGTCCACATTCATTCTCTCCAGGAAACTGGGATTTTGGCATTCCAACATTTGCAGTGACATATCCACCATTCTCCAGAATATTGTCTTGCTATAATCACACTCCAAAACAACTCATATCCTTTAAAGAAATACATCACTAGCACATTTTGTGACTGTTAAATCGTCATAACACAGCTATCTGGCAGTTTGTCAGAAGAGACTCAGTTTAGCATAAGTTGACAAATTAATAAAAGTATATTCATTTTTGAATGGCTCTCATTTTTACAAACTGCAGCCAAGGTTTTGGGCAGTTTTATAATATTTAAATGTCACGATTTCACAGAAACATTTGTCAAACTTCAGTCTTGTGTTAATAAACCACCCAGTAATCATTTCATCCTGGTTCTCCAGCTTATTTTACAGAAAACTCCAACCTTTTTTTTTTTTTTTTTTTTTTTTTTTAAATAAACCGGTCTTGATCTCAGACCACCAGTAAAACTCCTCTGCGTCCGCTCTGCTAAGTGTTTTCACAGATAAGTTGAAATAGATACTGGTGGCTGGCTAGGTGATGTATATATATATATATATATATATATATATATATATATATATATATATATATATATATATATATATATATATATATATATATATATTTTTTTTTTTTTTTTTTCACCACAACTCTTTTCCACTACCTCACCCGAGTTGAGCTGTTTCACAGAAAACTCCCGTCACCTGCTTGAGGCAGAGCAGCAAACATTATGACGGCCACATTTGGAATCATTTCAAACATATGCCAAGATACATGCTGGGCATTGACTGCCACAGGCCTTGTATTATCAAACATATTTATCTTGATGACACACTCCACATCTTGATTGCATTATTAGCTCTCTGTTGTCCTTGAGGTCCGGTGAGCAGCATGCTGCTATTGGCTTGGGCTCCTGCACTAATAAGCCAGCCATAATGTTAGCATTCTGCAGAGCTCACACCCAGACTGGAGGAAAAAAGCTTGTTCTCTCTTTCTCACTGTGAGCCAGTTGACAGCGTTCACTCTGAATGAGGTGCCCCGTCAGTTCGCCATCTGCGCCGGGCAAATTAAAACTGTACACCAGGGGGTGTTTGGCCCTTGGCATATCGGACAATAGCTCCAGGACATCATTACTTCAATTTATAACAACTGTGTGCACGTAGGATACATTTAGTCCCTTTTTACTGATGATAAAGTATAAGAAAAAAAAACACATTATACAACAGAGGAACATTTGATTACCTACACAGGCATGTGTTTGTCTCACGCTCTTCCCTATGCTGGCTGCGACTGTTTGGGTGACAGAAAAGTGGAAGAAGAAAAAAAAACATCCTTCGACAGGGAACTGAGTCCCTGTGTGACAACGGCTTTTTGTGGTATACGGGGTGTTTTATTGCCTAGCAAAGCTGATAATTGATCTTCAGTGCAGAGACTTAAAAGGCTTTTTTGTGTGAATCAGCTAGAAAAAAAAATGGACAGCAAAAAAAAAAAAAAAAAACACACAACAGAGACCGAATCTGACTGCATGTTGAGAACTTCAAACAGTGCAGTGAAGCATCAGGGCGATGAGAGCCCCGCAGGATTAAGCAGGAGGGTTGCTCATCAAGTCTTGCTACCAACTGAGTGGTAATTCCTCCAGCAAGGAGGCTTTACAGACTACTGAGGCACTGTGGGACTGTGGAGATCTGGGCCCGAAACCTCTGGCAGACAAAGTGGCCTCTGTTCTGAGAAAGACGCAGGATGGATGGTTCTGCTGAGCCGTAATGGCTGACATCTCCCAGCATGATGGGCTGCTCATTGCTGATACTAATCACAGAGTTGGCTTAACTGACGCCATTAGCTCCCCTGTGCCCCAATTTGTCCAGTGACAAAGGAATCTGACTTTGAGCAAGTTTTAAAAAACTAATAAAGTTGAGACGGGTGCTTTGGCTGTGTAGATAAAAGTGAAGGAGATAGACCAACAGTATCTGATTGAAAATGACTGGTTTTGAATGTCTGAGTGTTAGAAAATTGTCTGAACACCACCTCCTAAATCTTATTCGAAAGCTGGCCAGCTTGTCGACATTTCTATTTCTATTACGGCCATGCCAGGGGCTACGCCGGGCGGCCAGCGGGGGAGTAATGGGACGTGACAGGGATGATGATCCTTCTTGATGTAGGGCATTAGGCAGCCTAGCCAGCAAAGCTCCTGGTCCATCAATGGACTGATGCTTCAGACAATGGCTTCAATGTTAAAGCTGTCAGACTGGCTGAACAGGAGAGGTGGCAACGGCCATTCAGCTGCCTCAATAACATATTCTGTGACTTCCCAAGTTGTGTAGAAACATTTACTTTGTAGGCCTATAACTGAATACATCGGACCCTCCTCTCCAGATAACAGTAAGTGAGTAGGTCGAGGTTCAACGTGTTGTTCAAGGATATCTAATCTATCTTTTTTTAAACATGGTACTTATTTGCTTTGTTTTTTTAAATCATTTTGGCCATCACTTTTATTGTGATGTTTTACTCACCAACTTCGCCAGCAAAAGTATCAAGCCGGGCAGGAATACATGTAATCAAACCTCCAATTTTACCAAATGTGTTTGGGAATAAAACAACTGAACTGAGCTCAGTTTGCTAGTGTTTCGTCTGTTAGCACTCAGTGGTGACCAGCTAAATGAAAAATTAAAGACATGTCCACTGACCATACGCTGAATCCAGAGCCGGGTTTTGCTTGCGAGTGGTCGCCAGAACATCTGGAGAAAGACACAAAAGTAATTCAAAAAGGACATCAGTGTGTGCGGTGCGATTGGTTGAGATTCCTGGCTTCTGGGCTCCAATTCATTCACTTCAAATTGGAAACATGTATTGTTGAATCTGTCCCGTTTGTGCTTCTGATCACATCCCAGACATGTGCAAAAGAGCCATAACAACCCACTTTGTCTTATATAAAACACTGCTATGAGCAAATGCTTAATTAACATAGAAAGACTGAGAACAGTATTCCAGCAGGGATTGCGAACGGGGGCGAAAAACTACTCTTCAACCTCCTTCAACGTGAACTGAATTGCTGCCCTCGTTGAAATAAATACTTCGTAATGCTCCATTATAATTTGTTGATTCCGCAGTCACTTATGCCTGCTGTCGCTCTGCCATCAAGATCTAATACCGGTCAATAGTTGCTGTTTTTTTTTCTCTCTGTCTTCATTGCTTTTGTAAATCGCTGAGAATGAATACATGTTCTTACCGTGGCAAGTATCAGCATGCTGACGGTAACCGTTCTCCACATCCTGTTCAAAGCCGCCTCTGAAGACAAAGAAACAAAGACACACACACACACACACACACAACAAAACAAAGAGACACATTAGTACATTTGCATCAATCCATTTTACCATCCATTTCCCTAACTGTCCATTTCAAACAAAGCACCTCTTGAGTCTTCCCTAAATTGGTTTTGTTGATGAGGAGTGCTTGGAGACAGGGAGGTAAGTGCACCGTAACAAAATGTAATTTGTTTTGTGTCTGGCTGAGGTCAGAGTTGTCTGTGCCTCGCATTTGTTGTTGGGACACAGTAGTGGCTGGACTTGAAGGGAAAATCCACCCTTGGATCTTTAACAAGGTTGTGTATTATCAATTTTGCGGCGTTCAGCAGATTCCAGGAGTTAGTTTGTGATGAAAAGTTGTAATTTACTTTTGTGTATCCTCACTTTCCCTCAAACTGCCTCTGCTGCCGGACTTCAGTTAGTCATTTCCCTTCTTCTTTAGGTCTGTGCCCCTCTCTTCATGCATAACACTTTCTGTAGCTGCACTGTGTTTTAGTCAACCGAAGCTACTGCTGGTGAAATTGGTGCCTCGAGTTTGCCTGCTCTGCAATAAATGCCTCACTGTATTATTGTTGAATGTCGGCGGATACCAAAACCTGTCATTTACCACTGATGTTTTTGTGGGAACACTTTCTGCTATTGAACCTCCCACATTGCTAATGGCATGGGTAACGTATATATTTTGACTATAATTTGACCAGCTTTCTGCAGGAACAAGAAAAATACATATTAAAAATGAACCTAGAGATGGAAGTGGTTATCAAAGCTGTGCTTTTGTGCAGATTTTTTTGGGGGAAAAGGACAAGGTGTGCAGATTTGTCTTGTTGAAAACACTTTTCCCTACCTGTTGTTACTATCTATGCAAGAACATAGTGACAAAATAATGAATGAATTTAGATTGGTAGATTGAATGGTGTTTGTTGTCGACTACGTGTGATGCACTGACTGATGAGTTGCCCTTTTTAAACCACATCTGTGTAAATTAACTGTACTTGAAAACAGAGCCACATTTGAGCAAAAAGGGACAAAAAAAAGAAGCTCAATCCTGTCAAATTAATCCTTCAAAAATGTTTTTATTGTGCAATTTCTGCTATTCTGAACTTGCTGCTTTGCAATCCAAATCCGTCTGAGTTCACCTTTTGAACCAATTCTCTAAACCGACAAGAAACCCAATCTGACAATTATTGATTTTCTGCTGCTCTGATGAAAATGTGCCTACGATTGATACGCTCCTCTCCCTCCAATAGACGCACCATCTTTCACCCTCGAGTCGATCAGAAATCAAAGGCTCATCCAGACGCATCCATTCGACGGTTGAGTAACGAGATTGAGCCGATGCACGGTGGAGCGGAAGCTCCTCCAGCCGAGCGGAGCTCCTCATGGATGCCAACAATCTTCCCACGCGTTGTAATGAACCAAATAAAAACAGACACGGGCTCATATACTGCACAAGCACAAGTGTAATGATCCAGTATTCACACCGAAACGCTTTGTACAAGCATGCATGCACACCTACTCTATAACAAACCAATTAGTTCCTTATATAACCTAAACACAAACCTTCATCTCACACAGATTACATGCAAACAGTTTTCCAGCACCCGCCTATAATTAGCAAGCACACTTCTCTCACACACACACACATCCTACACGGACACAGTACATGATCGTGTACATACATTTTTAGTTAGATTGCTTTGGAGAGACTCACAATCCTCAAGACAAACATACTTCTCAGTCAGCTCTTGAGAGAAACAACAGATGTCTAAATTGGAGGCAGTGAACAGCCAGAAACTGAGAACACAAAAACTGTGCTAGAGGGAGAAAAATCAACTCAAAGAATTAATCACCTCAATTTCTTCAGTGTGTGTTAAAGCAGCTACTCGGCTGTCAACTGTCAGGTTTCGAGACGTGCGTTTGTAAAACCTGCTGTGAGGAGGCCCCTTAAAGCATGGATACACACCTGGTGCACTAAAATGCACCATCTCTTACTCACTAAAAACCCCTGCTCTCTTTTAGTATCTTCCTTTACGTTTCCTGAGGAAGGAGTTATACGGCCTAAGACAGCAGGTGATGATCAAATCAAAGGATGCCAGGCTGCTGCTTAGTTTTCGTGTGAAGAATGATGAAGTCTGGGAGAAAACAAACTCTATAAAAATATTAAACAGCTTAAGAGCAGTTGGTGTTTGACGTCATACCATAAATGGTGCGATCACATCCGCAGCCGTTCTCTTTGGTATGATTCATAGTGAAACGTTTGAGTTTATACTTGAGTTGTTTAAAGCAGTAACAACCTTTTTGGCTTGGGACCGCTTAAAATAAAGCGTTTGTCTACTCTACAGTTGCAAGTGTAAAGGTTGTGACTACTTTACCATAGAGTGATTATTTCCTCTCATTTTGTTTGATCGAATACTTTTTAGAGGCAAAATTACACGCACCCACACACACACACTGGAAACCACTGGTTTAAAGTATATGGCTGGAGTTATTTTTTTACTATCAACAATTGCCATGAAGAAGCTAAAACAAACAATAAATTCAACCTAACAATTGTCTGTGTAGCCAAAGCCTGGTATAGATTGATGATTTCATGTCATACTATTCCTCTCGTGTAGAAACTATTCAAAACACATGTGAAAGTCACTGTAGGTTTGCTATCATCTACCTGTATGTATGTATGTATGTATGTATGTATGTATGTATGTATGTATGTGTATTTATCAGCAAAATGATATTGCATACAAGTTGAGCCGACTTGTAAAAGTTGCTGCAGACTCAACGTATGATGGAGATATTGCAGCACCCTCCTCTGCTTCTTCTACTGGTGACAAAGCATTCGTATCCACCAGAACTAATTAAAAGATCAAGGGAGTCGGTGGTGTAAGTCACTGCAACGTCCCCCATTTCAGTCAAAACCGAGGCTCTTGTTGCACATCACCCCGCTCCCCATCACTATAACCGTTGACAGAAATGTACACATGAATCAGAGGACTCAACTTTAAAACAAAACAAAAAGTTATCCGAGTTGGAAAGCAGCAATAAAATGCCATGACCCATCAGAGTTACTGGTGCTGGATTTAAGTATGCGATTGTAGCATCTCCCTTTTGAATATATTCACATAGAGGTAGTTGATCCAAACAAGCAGAAATTCATATTTGATTTCTCCAAATTCTCAGAATTTGACTTAAACATCATCCACATCATCTTCATGTTAACAACGCATGTTGCACTGGCTGACATATTCCTTCACTGGGATCAACACACAGATCAAAGTTCATTCCTCTCAGCTCGTCAAACTGGCAAAGGGCTGTGAACATTGAAGCATGTGCTCCAGCATGCCAACGTGGACCTGCTCCCAGATCAACAATGCAATCAAAAACACATTTCTGAGCGGAGGTGGGCTTTACACTGTGGATAAGAGCAAACCGAAGCTTGTATACAAAGTTTTGTTAACTAGTAGGCTGACAGGTCACCTTTACGTTTGAAAGAACATGCCAGACTTGTCGGCATTCTTCACCATAATTGACCTTCTCTGGTGTTTATGCACATGAATAAACAGTTGAACACAACCATCGGCCTAAAATTCATTTTGTTCTGCTCGGCTTTCCACACACAAAGGAACTGCTGGCTGTCAGATACAAACATCTGTCTGCTTATTCCCCATAAACCCTTTCTGTCTGGGTTCATGCCCTGTGGCCAGACTGATCTCATGAAGTGGCGTACGTATGACACACCAATTCATATGCCATGATTTGCGTGTTATAAGTCATGATGTCACGTTGCTGTGGCTAGCTCCGTTACACTATGAACAAATAGTTACATTTTCTGTTGCTGTCCAGTAATGCTACCATCTTAGTATTAAAGGCCTTGTTCTAATAGTATTGTATATAATATCTGGGCATTGATAATGAAATGCACTCAGCAGCTCAATGTTGATTTCATTTAGCAAAGAAATATTTTTGGCTGGTAGGCCTTTTGACTGTAATGAAGGCAGCGTTGATTCAACCTTAGACAACAAGCCGAATAGATGCATTCACTTAAGGTATCTGCAGAACAAATTAACACCTGCAGATGAGAGTCCATAAACAAGGTAAAATGCAGGCACAAAATAATGACTTCACATGTAGCCTCCCCAACTACACGAAAAAATGCATGAATACAGATTTGTTTTTCAATCTAAAAACATGAAAGTGGCTTGAAATAATTTGTCGCTGATCTGCAGAATGAAATCAATGAATGACCCTCATGAACAAAACATGATAATTTCATTTATCTAGCACTTTTCAAAGACAAGATACAAAGTGCTTTGCAAAAGATGTAAAATAGGGGAGATAAATCCTACATGTCACACACAGCTGTTTATTTCCTACAGGCAAGGACACTCACGGCACAGGCCCATAATTAGGATTTGGCATCATGACGGATTGGACCAAGTCGGGAGACAAAAATCATACATTTGTGGTGTGTAATGCCTTTAGAACAAGTCTGTCCGACTGTCCGCCATTCTCATTATTACAATTATGTGAAACATGTTTGATATTTGCAAATGGAATCCGGACAGCTGACATTATGCAGCTAGAGAAACTTGCTTAAGAAAAACGACCAAAAACGGCGACAAAAGGGTAAAATACTCTGCTGTGAGTGAGTGCTATTTTATAATCTTATTCAGTAGGTGTCAGTTCAGAGCCACAAATCAGCTGAAGTTCACGCACGTCAACTTGGCAGGAAACGTCACTGTCCAGTTTCCCTGCGCTGACACGCATCAACTCTCCTGAAAGGATGCAATTTGATCACATTTGTTCATCATTCGGAGGATTTGTCCCAATCGATCGACACATTTCGGCATGATGAGTTGGTGAATATGAGAATACATATTTGTATGATATATTCAATGTTGTTCTTATTGTCAACAAATCCCATGGAAAGACCAAAACCAGCAATGACCTGATACTACTAATAAGTACTGTGTTTCAAAAGCTTGATATGTCTTATGAAGTTTATTTTGATTGTCCTGATGCTATCACATCTAATGCATGGCTGATAATGTTCTCCATCAAATGCACTATACCTGCTGTTTGAGCAACAGACAGGAGAGAAGTCAGAAAGTACAAACACACTGCAGGTTTTGGTCTTTTCAATTTTTTGATCGATTTTCTTTTGGCATATCCTTAAATGTGTTTCATCTGCACTACGCAGCTGATCCAGTTCCAGGATCCTTAGCCATCCTCCGTCCTTGGCAGTCTTTTGTTTTGGCATTGTGCTTCGGCGAGACTGATTATGTCAAATACATTATGGATGACACGCAAACTGAAACACCCTGAAACAGTATGACGTTGAGCTGTCTGGCCACACAATCTTTCAAATGTGCGCGACAAAACGACAGAAAGAGAAAGAGGGCCGGAATCTTCTGTCTTCTCCCTCTCCTATCACCTGGATCAGCCACAAATCAGTCATTAAAATGTATGCCACCTCTGGATGAGAAAGGAGGAGGAAAAGAGACTGATCGCTTATGAAAGAGTGATGTGAGAGAGGAGACGATAAGAAAGAGAGAGAGAGGAGGAGGTGGTCACAGGAGGAGGATGACTTTTGAGCCGCTTCATCAAACTCCGGACAGGTTTCTTTCTGCTGCCTGATTCACATCAGTTCATCCTTCTCTCGTCCCATCACCATCCCTTTATCATCCTCATTGCAGAGAAATCTGATGTTACTTTAGAGCCTCAAAGACAGCCTGAGCAGAAGCTTTCTTTTCTTGAATAGAAAGACCTAAATGAAAAACAGATGTTGTGCACTTTGGAATCTGACTTATAAAACTCACTCTCCCTTCTCTCCCACTTTTTCTCCTTTGTTCATTCCTTGTCCCTTTTGTCTTTCCTTCACTTTTCCCTCCTTTAATCCATCTCTCTTTACATTTATTTCTGGCTCCTTAGCTTCCTCTTCTCTACCAGTTTCCCTTTTTTTCTCCTCCATTCCTTCTTCTTGGTTCCTTTATTCTTTTCTCTGTCCATACTTCTCTCTCTCTTTGGCAGTGGGGCTGATAGTTGAGCCTGGACAGGATATTTTGGCCGATCTCTCACGTTCTGGTCCATTGCGGCTCCGTCCTGCACGCTAAACGCGACTCATAAATCAAAACCTCAGTGAGCAGCTTGGAGCACCTCGCCAGCGTGAAGCCACATCGGCACTTCCTCCCTCTCCATCACAAGCACATCCTACTGTACTTGTGAGGACTTTCCAGTACTAACCTCAAACCACAGACCTAACCCTAATCTTAATAACAACCTAACTTGGCTTAATGCAAATCCTAACTCACTCTTGAAAATTACAACAATTAAAAACTAGTTTTTCATCTTGCTTGCCAACTATTCATGCTTAAATATACATACATTTTTAATAATAATTCAATAAAAAAAATCTCATTACTTTTACCTCCTCAAAAGCAGTGCATCTTAAATGATTATCTCAGTGTGTGCCAGGAGGCATAAACAAAAGATCAAATGCACACAACTTTTACAGATTTCTCACAAATAAAAGTGTCTTACTACTGGATATCCTGCTTGTTTTGAACTAATTAAATGCCCTCTGTCTTCACATTATTTCATCTCAGCAGTAGTAGATCATCCACTTAACCACTCCCCCCCTCTGGAAGCAAAAACCCTTTTTGAAAATTAAAACGGAGAAAGGTTTGAGGTCACTGTGCCTGGCCAAGAAATAATTGCATTACATGTCATTTAGCTGACGCTTTTATCCAAAGCGACTTACAATTGCTACATATGTCAGAGGTCCCATGCCTCTGGAGCAACTAGGGGTTAAAGGTCTTGCTCAGGGACACATTGGTTGATGTATCGCAGTGGGAATCAAACCCAGGTCTCCCACACCAAAGGCATGGGTCATATCCACTGCGCAAGCACCTCCCCCCAATCACGCACAACCCCCCCCCCCCCCGTAAAACCACAACTGCACACTTCAGGTTTTGTACAAATTAAAGAAACAAGATATACATTGTTAATAAGTAAGCTTGATGCTGGTAGGTGAACTGTGTTGCCATTGGACAGAGCTAGTAGTATTAGAACTACTTATCTATATAGAGAATAAGCATATTTCCCAAAACATGGGACTATTGCTTTAAAGGAGTAAAGGAAGCATCAGGATCAAGAGGTTAAAGGAATATTCCACCGAAAAGTACCAAAACTCTTGCCACCTGAAGGCTTGAAAAGTGTCTCTGAAAGGTTTAATTGCTGCTTCGTAGAGACCCAGCGTCACCGCAAAGAAAATGGGTCAAAATAAATCTAAATGCCCACAGAAACTTTTCAAACCACTCCTGCTGCACAATCCATTTCTCTGCTGTTAAGCCATATGTCCAGTTTGTTCCAAACACTCACTTTCTCCATTACTAAATTCCTTCTTATAGGCCTGAAGGCCCACCTGGAAAGCTTTTTTTGGGCACATACTGAACATATGAATGAACAGAGAAATGGTACACGGACATATGAATGAACAGAAATGGTACATGAGTGGTTTGAGGAGTTTCAATGGATGTTTTTCTTTGCAGTGACTCTGGGTCACACTGCAGAACGCTCTTATCTGCTGTGAATGACTACACCTGCTGTCCATCATGTTACAGAGCCACCTTTTAGGTTTACAGGAGTGTTTGATACTCAAAAGATAGATCATCAGTGGTGCCTTGAAAACACAGGTTCATTGCCTTAGTTAAAGATACATTTTGTTTGTCTTTTTGCCTTTATTGATAGTACAGCTGAAGATTGACAGGGGCCGCGGGTCGGAGCCGAACCCGGGCCGCTGCATTACATTAGCCATTGTATTTTGGTCGTGCACTCTTGCTGCTCATAGTTAGATGAGAAGATAAATACCACTCTTATGTGTGTACGCTTAATATTAACCTTAAATCAGGCTAGCTTAACACAAAGGCTGGAAGCAGCTAGCCCAGCTCTGTATGAAGGTAACACAATCTGCCTACCAGCACCTCTAAAGCTCACTGATTAACACGTTATATCTTGATTATTTAATAAAAAAATAAAAACCGTAAAAATACAAGTTGTGGTTTTACCGGGTTTTTTGCATGTGATTTTTCCGGGAAGTTTCTGGGCCGGGCACAGCGACTTCATGGAGTCTTGTTGTCACTGTGAGACTGCTCCCAGTCTTTATACTAAGGTAAGCTAACCATCTGCTGGAAACAGCTGGTGAGACAAGGCTTCAGGAAGTCACTGTGTAGCAGGAATCCAGCAGCTTTGAAATACACCAACAAAACTCTATAATGGTCAATTTATGTACAAGAAACCAAATATTATACTGTCAAATACACAAATATAGGAGGGCACACAGAAACATGCATCTAAAAGAAGGGGAAAAAAATCCCATTAGCCTCTGTCCGTATGAGGGCAGGGAAAGTAATGTGTCTGGGTGGCCAAGCAGACTATATGCAATAATTCCAGGTATGCACATTTTCAGCCATCAAAATAATCTATTGGAAGCCAGTCAACAGTGGAAGTGGCGCTGTGTGTGTGTGTGTGTGTTACGGAGGGGGAAGTTGAGTGTAGTGGGACGTCAGTTTACAACCAATGTACGTACTGCAGAGGTAAGAGAGACAACAGCCAGCGTGGTGATTTAAGAACAGGTTGGCCATCAACCACACAGGGACACACAAAGTCCTTGACTGTCAGGAGGAACCCAGGAGGAGAAAATAGTACCTTTAACTGCCTCTACTGCTTCTGCTCCTCCTCTACCCTTTACTGCATCCATCTGTCTGTCTACCTATTCATCCATCCATCCATCCATCCATCTGTCCATCCAACAACCCATTCATCTTTCCTTCCCATTTTGCCAGACAGTGAGGTACACCGCTGCATGATTGAAACACATGCAGCCAAACATCGCTTTTTATGACACAGGCTTTGAAACAGGGAGGAAGAGAGAGTTCTGCTCCGTAAATTGTGCTAAAAACACGAGAAATTGCTGGTTGAATTTAAAACAAAAAATATAATAATATAAAATGTTTGGTTTCATGATGCCACCCCTTTTCTGTGCATTAATCAGAATGCCGTTTGTCTATGCAGACTGAGAAATTGTTTGCAAATAGCCAATGAAATCATTCTATTCTAAACTGTACTTAAATAAAGCAGCAACTGTCCCTGCTTTTTTGATCTGTTGCCCTTATTTTTAATTAAAAACTGTTTCACAATATATATGATCTTATTTTTTTAACCTGAACATACTTTCCTTATTACTTGTTTTAATATTCTCTTTTTATATATTTTCTCTCTCTCTCTTTAAAAAACAGAAAAAAACATTCACTGTTCCATTATTGGCTGATAATAACAGTTGAGATGTTAAACAAAAAAAAGCCTCAGAGTTTGAACTGCAACCCAAATTAGCTTTTTATTGAACGTCTCATTCTTATCTACACCCAATGACATGTCTTACTCTGCACCATAGCTTGCTGAGTGAGCACTCAAACAAAAATAGCACCGATAGCGTCAGTATACAGGCTGGATACAGTAGCTAATTAGCTGCTCAACTGCAGCACTTCAAACATAAAAACCTATACCGGCAAATGTTAAGACCGTTAGTTTAGATGCTGAACTTTTGCGATATGTATTCTTCAACACCACTGACACACTGTCCTTGTAAGCTACAGTTTCCAGCAGAAGTGGGATTACACTGCGTCTCTGTGCCGCCTCAGCTGTCAAACACGTGGTTTTTTTCTTATTTTAAATAAAAGAATTGATATTGACATCACTTTTAACAGCAAAAATGAAGACTTGTGATTTTAGTCTCCTCCAGGTTCTCACGCCCTCCCTCTGACATCCCGTGCTGCATCCACACTCTCAGAAACAATAGCATGGGAGGGTATTACTGTCAAATGCCTAATACATGGCAGCCACTCGTGAATAAACAAAATTGGAAACATATTGTGGGGCTCAAGTGATTCAGCTGAAACTGCTGGTCAGACTTCCAGCGCTGCATGCAGGCCCAGTTGATGTGCACAGCGTCGAACAACTCACTCAAGGAGGCATGCAAATGAATCCTTCTGAGGCCGCTAGGCAACGCATGATTGACTATGTTACAAAACTGTCCGCGGTGACTGTGAGTTAGAAGCCTAATAATGTCTTTGTATAGCTGCGTCCACCCGTGTGCTTTCAGACTGGCCAAACACCACGGTGGCTGAACTCACTAATTAGTACAACTTCGTCCAGAGAAGGATTAACAGCCAAAACCTCCTGCCAGAGTGTTTGATTAGAATGCAAATCTGCACACTTGTGTCCCTCTGTGGTTCATGATTGGAGACCTCTGTGTTGAAAGTGGGGAGTCAACAATAAAATCACATCAGGCAGAACATTGCCGCTGCACAGTTAATGTGCTGAAAGCTTGAAGCATTCTGCCCTTCTGGCCACACCCCAACCAGTGATGTTAAAACACGTGTCTGTCAATAAAACTGGGACCAGAACAGCAACATCGACAACCGTTTTAAAACAGGGATTGGTGCACCAACAGCTTTGTGGCCTCTGCAGTTAAGTGCTGATTAACAGCTTGGGATTGGAGACCGTACCAGATGATAAATCCCCTAACATCCAGTTCCCCTCAGTTTATTTCTCATGAAGTGACTATACGTTTTTATTTCATCCTGTCTTAGAGTATCAAATGTATATATTCTTTCAGTATCTTCTTGCCCCAACTCTGTAGTTGAAACTACAAAAGATGAAAAAGATGTTTAAGTTCTGCTCCATTGCATCAATGGAAATATTCTAGATGTCTTGTGCAGTATTTTATACATATTTCCCAAAATGTAGGACATACCTGTTGTCTTTGGACACTTAAGCATCTACACAATAATTTAAAATAAAGTTATGTGGGGTTGAAATATATTTGAATTTGTGATGCCACCAGCAGTTCAGTTGACTTTAAGTGTTCAACCTACATCTTGTCCATATTAGACACTTTCACATAAAAATCAGTTCATCCAAAATCCCCTTACAACAATTACCTTGTATAATGCAAACAGCTTTTGGCAGCGGTGACGCTGTAAAGTGGGTCTGTAGCTGTCAGCTGTCAGATACCATTTCTGTCTTTATTTGGGCTTTACTACCTTTCATGGAGCCTTAAAACCCACTAAACGTATTGTTCTGTCAGTGTGTTGTTTTAGCTGCTCCACTGAGCACTTTCTTTTTTAAAAGACGAGCATGACAAACTGCTGCTGTAAAACTTTGGTATTGTCCCCACAATTCTGAACAATAACTGTGCTAAAGCAAAGTACTGTACAGTCACGAGCTACAGACACTACTGTAGCAAAGTTATTTGGATTATGTATGGCAATTTTTAAATTTAAAGAAATGTTTATAATTGAAATCAATTGTCATTCATTTTAAGATTTTCTTTCGCAACATTAAATTACACTAAAAACAGACACTCTTACACAATAATAATAATAATAATAATAATAATAATAATATTATAAGTTATGATAATATCAATACTTTAGTGCACCACAATAACATGAATGAATGTGACAGCACTGACAGCTGTAATGGTGGTTGTGGCATTTGTACACTCTCCCCAATAAGAAGTATGAATTGTGTCATTTGCGACTCTGCGTGTGTGTTTGTTTTTGTGCGTGTGTGTGTATGTGTGTAAAACTTACTTGAAGCCAGGTGAGATTGTGGCACAGCTGCCAGACTTGAGCCAAATGCAGTAAGGGTCCCGTGAAGACAGACAGCTTCTGCACCAGAGACACAGACAGACAGACAGATGGTCAGTGATGAAGTATTTGTGGAGAGCAGCGTGTGTGAGGAACACCGAGCCCAGCAGCTGTGTGCTGGGAGATGAGGCACTACACTGCCACCAGCCTAACACCCATCACTTTCCTCAACTCGGCCTTAACACAGGGCAGAGAAATGAGCTTCATGTGTAGCTCAGTATGAAACACGTGACTGAAAAAATTTAATTGAGGCAAAGACAGAAACAAAGAAGAAACCAAGAAAAACAAAAACTCATTAAAATGAAGATGAAATTGCTGCAGTTTCATTTTAATTAAGCGAGGTGAAAAATGCACAACTAGTTATCATTTATTATGAGTTATCATTTTATCATTTAGTTATCAGTTATCACTTACTGAAGCATCGCTACAGTAAGTGACAGCAAAAGTGCCATTATTGCTGCATAAATCATTACGTATATTAAGATATACAATGTATTTATTAGGACAATGCACATTAATCAACATTTCTGTAAAAGCGCCAGCCAGACGGCTAATTTTCAACTGTAGTCTTAGTTACCTACAATGCATGTCTTTATGGTGGGAGGAAACCGGAGCAAACACGCGAAGAACATGCAAACTCAAGACAGAACCGGGGATCAAACTGCAGTGCCAACTTGCTGTGAGGCAGAAGTGCTAACCACTGAGCCACCAAAGAAATTATATTTATTTGATAGGGACAAATACAGTACACATAGATAATTGCATAACAATTATCCAATGCAATGTCTCACAGCATTTATAGCTCCTGCCCGTCCCTAGCTGTGACTCTTCATGCAACTCCCATCATCTTGTTCTTATGCAAATTAACCAATTTGTTTACAAAGTCTGCCTACGCACAAATATGTGTAGTGTCTAAATACAGCATAGCTAAATCTGAATGATAACACATGGTTGGAATTGTATATATACACACAACACAGTATCTGCAGTGCTTTCATGTATGGATGAAAATGGGCAGTAATTAGCCGTTTGCTAACATTCCGTTTCAAACGTTGCCTAACAAATGTCCCAACACTACGGACTTCTCCGTAACAGAGACCAATGCAAACGATCCCACAGAAAGAAAGGAGTGGAGATCGCAACCAGATTGGTTTGTGATTAGAGTTAGGACTGTGGACTTTTGTTTTCTTACTGAATTGAAGGAAAACAGAGCTTGTTTTGTACTCTTCTGCATAATTGTTTTGATCATATAAAGTAAAGTATTTACATAATTGAAGAGTTTAACTTGTAGATGATAATTCTGCACTTGTAAACAAACCAAGTGCATCAGAAAAAATGAATAAAGAGTAATTTAAAACTGAATCCACTTTAGTTTGTAAATGAAATGTCCAATACATAAACAGATTCCGTTCCCAATCCATAGCGTTCACTGCAACAGGAGGTCTTTTCCACAAAATTGAGAGTAGCTTATGTTGATTTTTTAATAACTTTTTATTTTTTTATTTTTTCATTGTAGTAACTGTGACTTATATGTTGGGTGGTGTTAATCAAGGTTTTAAAAGACTGGACAGTTTCCAATCTTGTGTTTTGACTTTTGGTGGTGCATAAACTCTTGCTTACAAGCCAGGATCACTGCAGGTCACTGCAGTTCACGCAGTGCCGCCATACTAACTAGCCATGAATGAGCTTATTCTGAATGACCAGCCAGCGTTGTTCCAGTCTCATGTTAGCAGTCAGCAGACAGGTCAATCACCTGCTCCTACTTACAGTACTGTCTGTCTGTTTTGTGATTTAGCGAGTAACATGCTGTCTGGAACGGTTTACTTCCTCCATTTAAGGCAGTCCGCATTATCCACCATCAGTAGCCGTTAGTCACATTTCCTTCAGTATAAAATCTATAAAGTCGCTCTGCCTCATGTTTGGTTTAACTGTGCGGTTTTAAATCCTGCACTCTGGAATGAGTTCCATGATCCTTTTGGCCTTTATCATGCCACTGCATAATTACAAAACTATGCTGGGTGTCAATGACAGAAATTAACAGTATGTTTTTTCACAGCTGCAGAACTTGCTCTTTGCAGGTCTGTGGTTTTCACCCAGTAGCAACAACATAGTAATAATGTTGCTGCCAATCTACAGTCACTTTAGAGAATAACATTTTGCTGAATAATGGCACCAGAGGTAAAAGTAAACAAACAGGAAACATCTGCAGATTGCTAGTGCCGAGTGCAGCGTCATGTCAAACCAAAACCTTTACGGCAGTCATTGAACAAGTTTTAATGAGGACTCCTGTGGCCTCTTTTAAATATCCACAGCCAAATTATTTACAACTGTCTTAACTGAGTGTGCAGGAGTCACATCACCTTCACCCTCAGTCTGTAAACATTATAGAGAAATCCCACTGAGAGAACATTAGTGTGTCACTCTTACAGAACAGAGGGAAATCAACATAGAGACTATTCCCTGTCCTACGCCTGCAGCTGGGAACAGCGTGAATGCATGCATTTGTCTGCGTCCTTTGCACACATATGTACTATATGTATGCAAGAATAGTTTTCATGGAAAGGAACAAGAAAAACAATAACAGGAACACCCAACAACACAATTCGCACGTCGTCAAAAAGACAAGTAAACATACGCGAGTCCCTTTAGACAGTTCCACAAACAATTGATGCTGTTTTTTAGGAGGACCGTCTCTATAATTATGCAAACAATGCTGCAGTTTACACAGATTTAGTGAAGCTCATAACCTTTTTTTGTTGTCATTATTGACACTGTCAAGGGGTGTTTGATCAACTCAATAGCAGCTTTGTGATTCGTAAAATCTCGGGTGAGGTGTCTTTATGACTGTGTTGCTGAGGATTTTGTGATGAGCACCTTGGTGAAGAAACATTTTTTCCATAATTGTCAACAGACTGATTGCTTGATTGACTAGCTTCATTGTTCCAAAGTAACTGATTTAATTGACTATGTTACAAAACTGTCCGCGGTGACTGTGTGCATCAGACACAGCAGTGCTCACAAGTTCTGGTACAAGATAGGGAATATTTACCCAACAACAATAATGACAAAGGCTTTTAAAACAACCACCGAGGTGAGTCGATACTTCCGTGAGTAAACTGAAAACTAGTCTGACTCACAGGGCCTTACAAGGCTGCCTATTTCAGATGAAATTCTCCTTAGTGCTGCCCAAGGCAATTGTGATTGGTTTAAAGCAATACACAGAAACTCAGAGCTTTATTTCCCTTAGTGCAGAATTATGATGGGTTCAGCCAGACCTATATCCAGCACTGGCACAGTGCTAAAACAAAGAGTGGACATGGGTCTGGCTTGGCAAGACTGACTGAAAACTGAACATTGTGAGCTTCACATAACTGGCTTTTACTCCTGAACTACTGTAGTGACTGGTGTTCCTGTTCGGCTTCACCCCCTGTATTTTGTCCATATTTGTTCAAACTAAATCCCAGTAGACACCTCAACATGCATGAAAAAAAAACTTCAGAGCGACCGACAAACTTTCTTCTCATCAGAAGAAAAAGAAAAAAAAAAAAGAAAAAAAACTTTGTCTCCCACAGCGTCACAGACTGACAGAGGACCTCTGGGTATTGGGGTCTTAAAATGACTCTTGCCAATGTGTGTAGCTGTCAATGTGTGACACTGCATAGTGCAGCTTTTATAAATTATTCATGCGCTAGCCATAAGGTATATATATATATATATGCATCCCTCTCCCCATACTGCCTCTCTTCTCCATCACCACATTCCTCGACATTTATGACGACAGGAAAGAGCCTCGACACTGAAGCACTATGGGAAAAGAGGCCAGTCGTGTCCAGCTGTGGTTTCGGGGAGAGACAGTCATTTGTTCTTTGTCTGACGCTGTTCTCATATTTGCAGTTTATATACAACATTTTCGTGTGTGTCCCTCGTCCCTCTTTAAAAGTTCAGACTTCTCTTCTGCCTTCTTGCTCGTATTCTGTCATGCTATGACGAACAGATAGGTGTGTATGTTCGCCCACGGGCACAGTGTGTAAGGAACATCCACTAGCTGCTGAGGGGAGAAGGGATTTTATCCAGCTTCTGAGGCTGAGGCTCATAACTTCCAGCTGTCATTTAGCCAACCCCCTGGGAATAACAGTCCTGACTTAGTGGAGAGGGTTTCAGCTAATATGATGCTGCTGGTGAACAACTAAAGGCTAAGCTAAAATAAATGTCTTTAATTGAAGCAGCTAGGTGGTAAAATGCTGCGGTTGTGCTGCATTTGTTATTGAGGTTTTAAAAATAATGTTTTTCCAGGAAATAAAAAGGCCTTTTTTGTCTTTCACAAATAATACAATAAGTTTCTTAGTAAAAGGAATATTCCGTTTTCTTACAACTTGGATCTTTTATAGTTTTGTCCATCTTTCGTATCACTACTTATATCATTGTCTTCACCAAGTTAATTGCTGAGCTCTATGAATGTGGCTACATTGCAACAAAGAGAACAGTCACTATGTGGAAACTGTTCATATAAAAATAGGGAATATCCATTGGCGTTGAAAATCCCTGGATCTATAGACCGTAAGGGTTTGGGGCCTCTTTTGCCCTTTTATTGTATTTCTTTATTAAAACTCCCATTTCCTACAGTTCCTAGCCCCTTCTAAAAAAAACAGAGCATTTTCTGAAACCTAATATTGGCAGCAGGGCCTTGAGCGAAAAAAGAAACCTGACGATGCAGGCTACAGGAAGGGAGGGAGAGAGAAAAAAGCAAGCCAAGAGTGAGAGAAATGCAGAGACAGAGAGAAAATGGAGGCAGAAAACAGAGAGATGGGGTAAATCTCTTCTGGATGAGAGACAGATTCATTGGTGTGGTAAAGTAGGATATGGTGGCTGAAACCTGACCTCCTGGCCAGTGCTGATGAGGCTTATGGGGCCCCTAATCCCAGGATAAGGTGTGCTGTAGCTCTAGTCTCTAGAAAGGATTTGGGGATGTAGCCGATCCGTAAGCTTAAGTAAGACTGGCCCTATCCATTTTCTCCCCATTCCTACTTTTCCTCTTCTCCATCGTTCACAAAAAAACAAAACAAGGCGGCCACTAGCGCTGGCTCACGGCCAATCAGCTGGAACCAATTTATGACTAAACGATGTTGAGTTTCTCCAGGCCTTTGCAGTGAGGGGTTAGCATGCTATGGGGGTATATGTATTCCCTGGTGGAGCTGAGGAGAAATCCTTCCTCTGCGTTGACTGGGTTGAGAAAAGGGGAAGGGGGGGGGGTGGAGGAGGAGGTACAGTACATGACATTCCTCACAGCCCCAACAATAGATCCCAAAGCTGGGGAGCAAGTACATTAACTGGGGCTAAAACAGCTCCTGACAAAACAAAAGGCTGTAGACAAAGAGGGACGCTTGAAGCCACTGCTCGTAAACTTGTGCTAAAAGCAATGTCAGCCTCTTGACAGAAGCACTTTCAAGGTTCTACTTTGTCCAATTTACAGAATCTACGACAGACAGTGACCTGTGGCAACTGTGTTTATGGGGCGATAAGTTGATGATGAACTGAGAAACCCGGTTAACCAGATTAGGGGAGTAGAAGTCTAATAATAATAATAATAATAATAATAATAATAATAATAATAAGTCACTTTCCACCATTGAACATTTGACTATATGTAAAATTCTGACACATTTGTGCTGTAAGGAAAAGTCCAGGCTCAAGTCAGGAAACAAATGGTTTCAAAATAAGGTGGGGCTTAGGGAAGAACTTTGGGATGATTACTGAAATGCTGCGTGTGTACACTAATTTACAGTAACCAGGTTACGCAGTGCATGTAAATGTGTTCACTGATTTCCTGTTTAACCTGATTTGGAGTTTCTTGTGTGCATGTAAAAATACTGAATAATATGAAACTACCAAAAAAACAAAAAAAAACAGCAACTTTTTACATTTGCAAAGAAGGCACCAGCTACTTTGGGGCATTCTTTGCCATTTTAATGTTTATAAGACTACACTACTCTTATACCAACTTAATTCCAGAGTCCAAACATGCTAGCTGTAAATTTTGAGGTTAAGAAACCATTATCATAACTGTATAGATCTATATTCTCAAATTTGCACACTAAAAACGCTTTTTCTTATTGCAGCTATATAAGAACATGGGATCACGTGCGCTCAAATATGAAGCTCAGGCAGGAATCAGATCAGAATCCGCTTATAACATTTTTTAACCCTGCCACCACTAACCACAGCATTTCTGCTGCTCAGTTTAATCTTACTCTCACTTACCTGCCAACATCACTAATAAGCTCAGAGTGCTTTTTGGGGAAGGTGAGCCACACCAACTCCATGAACCAGGCAGATAATAGAATAACATCTGCTATTTGGTACAGGCTTTTGTCCAAAAGCCTCTAAGAGCACCAGGAGTGGACATATTTCTTAAATTGGTAGCTGCAGAGGAAATTGATCTGCCTTTACTGGCAGTGTTAGTGCTCTTTTCTTTCAGGTACACAGCAAGGAAACCATACATTTGTGTAGTACTTCTGGGCTGCAGCAGTGTGGTCTCCGTCTTCAGGCTGGAAATCTTTGACTTGTTTTGTTTCGGTGACTGCCTACATAAACATTTCCAAAAGATCCTTTTTTTCTATTTGTTCTCAGATCCCCTGAAAGTAAATTTACATGAACATAAATACTGCACAAGAGACGTGTAGTGCCAATTGTGGGTATGAATAGGACTAAGTCCATCTGACCAATTTTTCCAGCTTTTAATGGAGTTTTGTCCCACTTTCAATCTTACTTTTCACCCTTCTTGAAATAAAAGATAGACATTTGTTTGGCTCAGGACAGTAACTTAGATTATCTTAATTATTGATAGATTTTTCGTATTCATGATTCCATTTCTTAAATCTATAAATTGTCAGAAAATATAGAACATCTCCCAACTTAAATTCTAAAAACCTTGGAACCGACGCTTATCTGGGTCCATGTAAGGTAACAGAAATGTCCTCCAGCTCCTCCTGGGGGATTCCGAGACATTCCCAGGCCAGATGGTGTGTATAATACCTCCAGTGTGTTATGGTTCTGCCCCGGAGTCCCCAGCTTCCTGGAGGCATCCTGTTCAGAAGCCACCACAAGTGAGTGCTTTCAACCGGAATAAGCAGCAGTTCTACTTCGAACTTGTTCACGGGTTCCTCACGCTATCTTCGAAGCTGAGCCCATCCATCCCTCAGTCACGAGCCAAACATCATGACCGATCGGTTGGTAAATTGAGAGCCTCACCTACAGGCTCAGCTACTCTTTTCACAACAGTCAGTTACACTGTGAACGCTGCCCTAGTCTGTCAGGTGATCATTAGTCTCGCATTGCCAGACCTTACCAGGGTCTGGCTAGTCCACACAGCATTCCGGGATGGGAGAAAAACGTGCTCTGGTTTACTGGCATTGCTTTAAACCAATCATAATCGTCATGGGCGGTGCTAAGCGCCGGACGGAGCCCCGGTGCCGCTGCAAAATAGCCTCGGGAAGGCACTTGTGTACGTACAAAGGTTGTTTTACTCGTGCAACAGAAAACTCAGATTGGACAGATAGTCTAGCTAGCTGTCTGGATTTACCCTGCAGAGATCTGAGGAGCAGTTAACCATAGTCCTCAGAAATCCACAGGAGTTTAGAACGCCAACACAAAGAAAGCAGAAGGTAGCGGACATCCGGCCGACAAGGTAATCCGGCTGCACTGGAGCAATCCCGGAAGTGGAACGTCACAGATATAGACTAGTTGATCATGAACCCAAGACACTTCAACTCTTCCCCCTGAGGCGCTGACTCACACCTGAAGGGGGCAATCCGATGTCTCCTGGCAGACTTAGGGGTGTTCAACTAATTGATTAATCAACTAATGGTTTCAGCACAAGGGTATACAACCCCTTACTGTGGCAGAGGTAAAGCTGTGCTCGACAGGTGACTCACTTCTTGCAGGTGCTGTAGTCAGAGCAGCGGCTCAGCGGCACTCGGATCACACAGCCGGAAAATGCCACAAACAACGCATGATGATCCCGATCCAACTCCAGACCCAGCACCCTCCGGTCCTCTCCCTGCACGTTACATCTGGGAACACCAGAACATTCAGACATTTTAGATTTTGTTTCTTCATTTTTTAAATCAGCGCTGCAAACGACTGGCACAGTCTGAAAATTATACAGAAAGCTAACTGTGAACGAGCTCAATGCAGACACATTTTTTTAAGCTGTGCAGTAAAAAAAAACAAAAAACAGAAGACAGGAAAAAAAAAAAAGCATCCCCTCTAGCTGTAAAGGGTGATGCAAAGTGATACAATAGACCAAAGAGTGGGTGGGCAGGACAGATCAAGGCAGAACACAGAGGAGGAGGAGAAAGAACAAGAGAGAAAAGAACAGCGAAAAAGTGAAAAAGATACTAAGTAAAGGACAAAGACAAATAAAAGAGAGTAAGAGAGGAAAAATAATTAAGGAAAAACATGGAGGGCTTAAAACAGAATCACAACATCAACATGTAGATAAGTAGACAGGTTGTCTGACTTGTTAGGGTTGTAGACGTCAATGTCTTCCAGGAGTTGGGTGCTGAAGGATGCGTTGGCTCCCTCGGTGCTGGCCAGGATCTTCAGCACATGGCCGTTGTCTGAGCCCAGAAAAACCACGGTGTAGTTCTTATACGGCCCTGCAGACGTGTCCACTGCTATCTGGGTCAACTTGAATCTGTATAAAAAAAAACAAAGAGACAGAAAAGAAAAAAAAAAGAAAAACAAGAAGACTATTATAATTGCAACTATGTTTAAAGTATTAATATATTGGTGGAGAAGATGACTTATAAACACACACTGTAGTAAGCCATCTACAGTGCAGATCTTCTATTGAAATTGAAGCTGTCACTTCCTTCAAGCGGAAGAAAGTTGGCGCGGGCTGACAGTGCCAAATGTGCCGGTTAACATCTTTGATGTTTTGTTTTGTCAAAGTCGATTTCCCATGGTAAACAAAACAAACAGTGGGCGAATACTGAGCTCATTGTATAAAGCATCAGCGTGCAATCAATCACTTCATCTACCAACCCACCATTCCCTTCCTTCTTCGCCTACATCCTTTAATCCCTTCATCCTATTAATTCATCTACCCATTTATCCATCCACCCACCCAGCCGTTCAATTGATTCGTCCTCCCTGTTGTTTAGACACTTTCCTCAACATGCTACAGTCTCTTTTCGAGTCCCAGTTTTCTGTCTTTTGTTCATATTTATGAGGAAGTCCAGCGAACTGCTGCTTTGTTTGGAGCCCCACCCTGCTTCACATTGATCCAGCTCCACACAGTCACACCTGGGAGCTGCCCAGTATCCCCACATTCATCTGCTGCTGGCTGCGTTGGAGCAGTTGAGGATTAAGAGCTGTGCTGAAGGGCACCTGAGTCCAGTGGTTGTTGACAGAGGGATGAACTTTACTCATTCATTTCCTCTGCCCGCACTTTCCCAAACAACAAACTTCCTCTAATAACCTCAGTATTATTCTTGGCATCTCATCCCTTCTAGATGCTTCTGTAAAGGACACCCACACCCTCCCAGATGGACCCACGGAGGCCGGTGTGTTTACCCACATGGACTTGACTGGCACGTCCCCGCAATGACTGCATGATGTACTTCTGGTTAGATTTCATTTATCTAGCTCCTCTCTGGGGAGAGGCGAGGCAGATGTGATGTTTTTTGGCGCCAGATGTGAAGCGGCGCATGTTTCCCCTGTGTGGGGCCGGTGCAGTGTCTGGCTGGCTGTCAGCCTGGCTCTGCTTCAGGAGGCATGGAGGAGGCTCCTGTATACTGTGTGTGTGTGTGTGTGTGTGTGTGTGTGTGTGTGTGTGTGTGTGTGTCTGAATCTGTGATATGTATCTGCTGTGTGTACAGCCATGTCCTCCATGAAGTTTATGTGGTACGGTCTGAAAGATTTGTGACAACATTCACCCCATCATCGTCTGATATCAGTAGGTTCTCAAATGTCAACACACACACGTTACTTCCTCAGTCTGCGGGTCGGTCAGCGCACAAGGAAGACCCCTCTCCGTGCGGCTGGTCTTTGATGTGGGCTGAGATCGAGCGTTATAAATCCGATGGGTTTTAATGAGGAACAAGGTTGTGTGTTACACCTGAGCTCACTCATCGATACCAATCGCAGCCCTGAGTGTGGAAACACTGCCGGTAATTTATGTAGCTATAGAAAATAATACCCACATACTAACCATTAAAGAAGAGATCCTGGTATTTTCTCTCAGAGGCCCGTTTTACAACAACAACATTTGGAAGAACAGATTTCTGATTGTGACTATAACATGAGGAATTAAAGTTGCAAAATGTTGCAGTTTTCAAACTCAGAAATGGATGCGAGTATACTTTTGCTGCTGAAACAATTTGTTCAGATGATCAGCAGAAATGAATCTTTAAATGACATCATCTGGCAAAAACACCACACATCATCAAGTGATGATTTGCTGCTTTGCTTTTTTTTATGTCATCGTAAAATGAATATCTTTGGGGGTTTGGACAAAACATGTCATTTGAAACAACACCTGGGGCTTTGGACACTGACAGGCATTTCTAAAAGCCATTCTCAAGTTTAATAGACAAAATAATCTATTAATCAAGAAAATAATTGTTGGCTAATGGATGATTAAAACAATTGTTAGTTGTAGCCCTATATATTTAAAAAATACAAAACTTATAATTAACTTCATTATGTGCGTGTCTGATTAAGCCAATCATCAAAATTGCCACGGATTAATTTTCTGTTAAACATTTCACCACCATATGAGAGTCATTTTTAATAAGGAATAAACTCATAGAACTTGATTTGTGTGGATGTGGGGGGAGGTGCTGGCGCCCTCTTGGTGGACTCTTCCCGTGCTGTTTGACTATATAAATGTTACCCATTGAAGGTCTGGTGATAAAATGAGTGCAGGTGACCTACAATTAGACTCTCTGTACAAATGAAATGTACGAGAGTCCGGTAGGACCAGGCTAACCTACAATGTACCTTTTAAACAAATCCCATACCTGCTGGTGGTCCGGGTGAAGTAGGGCCTGTCGTTGACCGAGGGGACGGACTCGTCCATGAGCGGGTAAGACTTGATGAAAGTCAGGGTGTTGTCGGGGAAGTTGGTAGATGACTTGTAGGCAGCCGCTGAGCCCTCCCCGGCGCAGCATCCCGGCCTGTACAACAGCAGCAAAGACAAAAAACAAACCCCATCAGGAGTGAATTCAGTTCCATGAGTACAGATGTAAAAAAATGCTGGCAGCTGTTTGGTTTTGGGGACGAGCAGGAGGGGAAAACAGGTGTCTTGTGTGACTGCTTCTTCTTTTGTTCGGAGTGGTCGGTGCAGCACAATAACAGCAGTAGCTGCAAAAACCTCTATTGTGAAATGCAGAAAAACATGTTCTTGGAAAGTGACAGTTTGTCATTTAAAGATGTGTTTCTTACCTTGGTGTGGGGACTTGTTCCTCTGGAACAGGTGTCCACGCTGTCTCACTGTTCCTCTGCTCTTTGAATTTGCCACTGAAGGCCTTCTCTATGTCATCCATGTAGAACGCACAGACCGCTGAGCCGGTGATGCTGTTGAAGGGACCACAAGGGAAGACGAGATTAGACAGAGCGAGACAAAGGGCTGGAATTCAGCACCTCGTCCAAGTCTGGCATAACCTTTGTCTTTAACAAGGAGAGCTCAGCTTATACTGACGGTTAGACACATGTACATGGAAATACTACTTTATTTATCCTGTGATTTTTTTTGTCCTGCCTTCTCTTCTACAGTTTGCCTTAAAATGTTTCATTGTTTGTAAAGCCCTTGTAAACTTGTTAAGGGAAGTAAATTAACCACATTCCTGGTGGGCTAACCCTTAGCGTAGAGCTTGCTGGCCCTGCTCTGGAGCATAGTTAGCCCCGAGTTTGTGGGGTTATCCCTTGAAAAACTACTAAACGTGGGGCTTAACGTTCACAGTTGAAATGGGGCTAATGGAAATTACTGTACGTTGCTGCTCGCTGTTAACAGCAAGCAGCAACATCATTCTAAAATGTTAACATTAGCTACATGTTCAAACTGACACTTAACCCAGGGCTAGTAGAAGCGCAGAGTCAATTGTACATTATAGCCCTGAGGTAAAGAATGCAGTGTAAGCCCTGAGAGAGAAACCAGAACTTTCTATAAATCATTTTAGAGCTAGCTATTGTATATGATATTGGAGGACAGGACTATTTGTTTATGCAGTTTTTTTTCTTTCTTAAAGCACAGAACTAGTTTTTGTTTGAACAAATACAAAAAAAAACATGTAGACACACCACAGCTGACATTGTGAAGAGACAACAACATTGATCCCAACCTGTTTGCCTGTGTGGTGAAGACGCCGAGCACGGCCGGCCGGTGGTTGATCTGCAACACGTTTGTCAGCGACTGCAGGACATCAAAGTAGAAAAAGGAGTCGCCTGGGACGGAGCAGTTCAGCCGCGCTTTGAGGAACGAAGTCCAGTAACGTTCCAGCACCCTCGGCGAACCGCCGTTGTCATTCTTACAAACACGTGCGACTCTGGAGAAAACCACCTGAGGGGGACAGCAGGAGGGGAGGATCCCTTACAGGTGATGACTCATTTATAAATCATGTTTGCCAACATGGAATATTGAGCCGACGTTAAAAACTATTGTTGTGGTGTGCGTGGCAAGTGATGTTGTTTGACTTCATTCCACTCGAGACAAAAGTACAGACACCACAAACCACACGTCTGGCTGAAATGAGTTCCTCACCTTGCCAAGAGTGGTGTACTCCACTGCGATTTCGCTGAAGAAGAAGTACACATAGTTCCCGTACTCAATAGCGTGGAGGAAATGGGGCTCTTTGGGAGACAAAAAGAGAAGTGTGTGTCAAACACGGTGGCTGTGAAGTCCTATTTTCCAGCATGACATTTACATAGTGAGCAGGCTGGGAGGGGAGCTGGTAAACACAAATGCTCAATTTGGAAAATGGCAAATCTGAATATAAAGGACAGAAATATACTGAGAAACAAACTCACAATCACAGAGATAACATTCATTGTATTTAAATAGTAGAGTAACTAAGGACTTAATTGTAATCAGCTTTTGTGGGTTAAGAACTTAAAGTTCTAAGTGTAATTAAGACATGAAATATTGATTATATATATATATATATATATATATATATATATATATATATATATATATATATATATATATATATATATACATACATACATACATACATACATACATACATACATACACACACACACAGTTAATATATCACACAGAGTATAATAAATTAATTGATCGACATTTCCTAGCTCATACATACTGAAAGAGACAAAACAACAATTCCTCAGGATCTGGACGCCCGTTTGACAACACTATACGCTCCTTTTAATGAGGACGACCAGGAAGGTATCTCTCCTGTGGTGACAATCGATTAATCAAGAAAATAATTGGCCAATTACTAGATAATGAAAGTAATCCTTAGTTACAGCCTCACATAAAACTTTCACTGGGAGATTCTGACGACAGAGTGATCAGATTGTTTCACAGGGGTGTTAGAGAGCGATGCATCGTTGGCCGAGCACAGACACCAGCTTGCAGAAAACAAACAAACTAGACACGAGCCAAGTTACTTGTGGAATTAATGTTAATCGGTTACAGCTGACATAATCCGTAACAGTGAGCGGCGGCTAGAAATGAGAAGCCTACTACCTGGATGTTTACTACAGAAAGAGCACAGAGGGATTAAAACGAGATTTGTTATCCTCTGAGCCCTGGCATTTTGCAGACTTGGAATATCTGATTCAAAAAGGAACCAACCTCTGCTATCAGAACCCAACTTTAGGCTACATTTACATCGCTATGTTTTGGTTTTTAGCATAGTTTTGAGCCCAAAGTGTTTTTGGCTCCAGCAGGAGAACTAATCTCCGTTTAAACTAACACGCCCAAACTGCATATCTCATCAACATTCTCGTATACTAGGCATGCACGTGCCGGGGTACATGTATACTCTGCCCGTTGCTGGTAGTTGCCATGGTAACGTTAGTAGCTTAGTCTCCGAGGACGAGACGCCATGACCCAATTAGGCGGCGAAACGATGGCGTCAGTGTTGCCAAAAGGTCTCCTTTTGCAGATCCCAAACGGGGTCTGATGTGTTTTCAGATTCCTCCAGTGTAGGGGCTCTGAAACTCCAGAGCAGCGTGAAGTTTAAACGGCGCAAAAGATATTAGTTTTTAACCAAAACGTAGCAATGTAAACGTAGCCTAAGTTGTTGACGTGTCTTCCATTTCCACAACTCAACACCATTAGCATACAGCTGTACGTTAATGTTCTAAATATAACGTGCTGGGTGCTCACCTCGCAGCCATTTGGAGTCGTACTTGACTGTACGCAGAACAGGGCTACTTTCTCCCAGACTTCTGTAAATCACGGCATCACTCGCCAGGAAGTCTGTCATGGTGGCCGAGTAGAAATCACCACCTGAGAACAAGAGGACATAAAAGCAATTGAGCTACGTTGTCAGGGACGACAATTCTTAATAATAACCCACGCTCTTTCAAGTTGTCTTTTTGGTCACAGGGGATTTTTATTGCCCTTTAAGAAGAGGCAGAGGATAACAGATGCAGGAGAATGTGCCACTTTTAATAACACCCTGTGTGAACTTTGCATAAATGTCAGTGGAAACCTGGCAGGATGAAGTGCAGGTCTGGCTCTCGTTTCACTCTCCGATGAACTTGACCCCTACATGTTCACAAAGTATCAGCTTCTCTCTGCTATCATTAGTGCAGAGAATCTGAACACAAATCAGAATCCATCAAGGGGCAAATTCCCATTACACCCTGTGATGAGTTGTGCACTTATATTGAATTACACCCATTCAGACAGACTTGGAATGATGTAGTAGTTAACATGTAGTTTAGTCTATCATTATATTTTCATTTATATATTCGCGGATACAATTTTCCACACATCTGAGATGGGGGCAAACTCTACATGTACATGTTTAAGCCATCTATTTTGCGACCCATGCTGATGTGTTTCAGAAAGACCCAGGCAACCATTGGTTTCTGTGCAATATGAAAATCAATAGTCTTGAAACTTGCTTCAGTAATGCAATCTGTGACAGTGAACATCAAGTCTGCATTAACCCTTGTCAAAGTTACATTATGAGGCAATGTCGGACTTTACCACATAAGAATGTTAAACTGACAAAAACTGATGCAGACTTGATGTTCACTGAAGTTTGCAGCATTGATTGCCTAAGAGTATGTATTCACAGTCAGGTATATTGGTTGTTTTACCAGTGACAACTTCATATGACCTAAGCTAACGGCAGTTTAATAAAAAAACAAAAATCACTATATGAAGCGCGTTACTCCAAGCCTCACTATTACTGGAACTTTAAGGACACAAAATCAGAATCACATCAAGGGCCAGACATGTAGAGTTAACATTTATTTATTTGAAAAAGTAAAATATCTTCGACTGTATTATTGCGTGTCTCATATAACTTTCTCACTTAAAGTTTGGTTGACATAAAGATGTACAAAAAGTCAGGAACAAAGTTCCTCAGCCATCACACAATTCAGCAAATCATGCAAAACAATCGTGATTACATTTTAAAAATGTAACCGCAGGCTTGAATATGTAAACTCTCTGGATCTGTTGGAATTTATGAGTTTCAAAGTCGGCAAATCAGCTAAATTCTTTTTTGAGTGGGATTACAGTTAGATTACAGCTTTCCCGTTTTTTGGTTTGGCAGACAACTAGGATGGCCAAAATTTATTGTGAACCTAAGTTTATATTCGGGCCAGATCAAAATATGCGAGGGGACGCATTTGACCCGTGGGCCTTGAGTTTACATGTGCTCTACAGCCACTGGCCTTACTCACCTGCAAAAAGGCCAACGTTGGACTGGCGGGACTCAAAGGGGCATCGAGCCTGTCCCACCACCTCCTCCCCTTCCTGCTCCAGCGTGGACATCTAGCGACAAAGGAATACTTTATAAGGTCATCAACTGAACTGTAAAGCTGGCTCAATATAAGAATCGGATATAAAAGACAACATGAAAACAGCATTACGGTTTACACTTTTAATACCCCACGAGGCTGCTCGGGGTGCAAAATCGATCAACAAACACAAGTCTAATGCAGTGGGAATTGTGGCTGAATGCAAGGGATGTGTACCAAATCAATCTGTGATTATGAAAGGCAACACATGCACCATAAAGATTAGTTTTATTTGATGTACTGTATGTGGGCCAGGTCCATAAAAGAAGTGTGTGAAGGTGGAGGTCCTGCTGTCATGAGCTGCGAGGACAGTTTATCGCTCAGCCGCAGATATTTAGCTGCCACGCTGTTAAAAAGGTTGTAAATCTCAGGTACGGCAATAAGCAAAACCCAGCGGTGTGTATGTGTGCGCGCAGCGGATTCAACACCCTCTGTAACACACACACACACACACACACACACACACACACACACACACACACACACACACACACACACGTTTGTGATGCTGTGTCGCCTCCTTAGCAACAAGCATTGGTGCTCTATTGTTATTCTGTTTCAGATCTCATAGTGTACCTTCGCTGCAAACCCTGAATACAAAGCTCAAACGGAGTGGACATAATAATGGGAACACTTACACAACCTAATCAGGGCTATAGGAATACAAAAGAATTCAATTTAATGGAACTTTTATACAGTTGATTATATCAAAAAAAGATTGTCAACATTGTTGGTTCTTGGTTCAGTTTGTTGGTTTGTTTGTCTGATTGCGGAAACACTACTGGCCCAAATTTCAGGAAAGTTGTTGAAAGGGTGTAGCATGGGCCAAGAATCCAGAGGAGTGAATCCAGATCACGGGGCGGACACTCACATTATTTTTTTCAACTTCGTAACACTGTGAGATAGGGCATGGTATGGTGGAGTTCTGCGCTCTCCGAGTGCCGTTTTAGTTTGTATTGTGTACAAAATGTACTGCTGCACATCATTTTTCTCTTGTCCTGTTTTTTTAGTATTGCACGTCATTGTGGTTATGTTTTTTGATTACGGTCTGCCAAGAGACTTCAAATGTAAATTAGCTTGAAGCTAATTCTGGCACAACAGAGCTAGAGCTAGACTTTTTGGGAGTTCATAAACACCCCGTTGGGTATAAAAACTGATTTGGGGTTTGTAATTTGTCTCAGATGATTTTACAATTTGCACAACAAAAACGAAGCCTCTTGTTTTAACTGTTCTTCATTTAATACTTGGTTAAAACTGCAAAGAAGTTGAGATTTTACGTTATCTACATATATGGGCCTAAAGCTTGATTATTAAGTAATGCATTATGTCTTAAATAGTGTCAGATTCCAATTTTTCTAACCATCTCCGTCTGCCACTGTCAATTTCTGAAAATGTCAGCGTAGACATGGATTCATTGGATTTTTATTTCCAAGTAGGACAAGAGGGTTAATGGCTGCTCTCTGTACACGTGACAATACAATTATCCAGTGGAGGAGAAAATGAGCAATCCAGAGCCTTACAGCGCTTTGCCACGTGAACTCTGCATAAATGCCCAGGACAACATCTCGTTCGAGATGAACTGCGCCTCGCTTGTAAAGTGTACGAGAGCAGGCGGCAGCAGCCGGGGGTGGTGACAAAAAATCGCTGTCAAGTCTGAGAGTTTCCAGCCGTTTCCAGCAGCCTTCAGGCTGAACAGGAAGTGACAAACACTGTGGTCAGATTCCGATTTAATAAAATGTTATCAGACCCATATACAGTGAGGAAAATAAGTATTTGAACACCCTGCTATTTTGCAAGTTCTCCCACTTGGAAATCATGGAGGGGTCTGAAATTGTCATCGTAGGTGCATGTCCACTGTGAGAGACATAATCTAAAAACAAAAATCCAGAAATCACAATGTATGATTTTTTTAACTATTTATTTGTATGATACAGCTGCAAATAAGTATTTGAACACCTGTCTATCAGCTAGAATTCTGACCCTCAAAGACCTGTTAGTCTGCCTTTAAAATGTCCACCTCCACTCCATTTATTATCCTAAATTAGATGCACTTGTTTGAGGTCGTTAGCTGCATAAAGACACATGTCCACCCCATACAATCAGTAAGAATCCAACTACTAACATGGCCAAGACCAAAGAGCTGTCCAAAGACACTAGAGACAAAATTGTACACCTCCACAAGGCTGGAAAGGGCTACGGGGAAATTGCCAAGCAGCTTGGTGAAAAAAGGTCCACTGTTGGAGCAATCATTAGAAAATGGAAGAAGCTAAACATGACTGTCAATCTCCCTCGGACTGGGGCTCCATGCAAGATCTCACCTCGTGGGGTCTCAATGATCCTAAGAAAGGTGAGAAATCAGCCCAGGACTGACGGGAGGAGCTGGTCAATGACCTGAAAAGAGCTGGGACCACCGTTTCCAAGGTTACTGTTGGTAATACACTAAGACGTCACGGTTTGAAATCATGCATGGCACGGAAGGTTCCCCTGCTTAAACCAGCACATGTCAAGGCCCGTCTTAAGTTTGCCAATGACCATTTGGATGATCCAGAGGAGTCATGGGAGAAAGTCATGTGGTCAGATGAGACCAAAATAGAACTTTTTGGTCATAATTCCACTAACCGTGTTTGGAGGAAGAAGAATGATGAGTACCATCCCAAGAACACCATCCCTACTGTGAAGCATGGGGGTGGTAGCATCATGCTTTGGGGGTGTTTTTCTGCACATGGGACAGGGCGACTGCACTGTATTAAGGAGAGGATGACCGGGGCCATGTATTGCGAGATTTTGGGGAACAACCTCCTTCCCTCAGTTAGAGCATTGAAGATGGGTCGAGGCTGGGTCTTCCAACATGACAATGACCCGAAGCACACAGCCAGGATAACCAAGGAGTGGCTCTGTAAGAAGCATATCAAGGTTCTGGCGTGGCCTAGCCAGTCTCCAGACCTAAACCCAATAGAGAATCTTTGGAGGGAGCTCAAACTCCATGTTTCTCAGTGACAGCCCAGAAACCTGACTGATCTAGAGAAGATCTGTGTGGAGGAGTGGGCCAAACTCCCTCCTGCAGTGTGTGCAAACCTGGTGAAAAACTACAGGAAACGTTTGACCTCTGTAATTGCAAACAAAGGCTACTGTACCAAATATTAACATTGATTTTCTCAGGTGTTCAAATACTTATTTGCAGCTGTATCATACAAATAAATAGTTAAAAAAATCATACATTGTGATTTCTGGATTTTTTTTTTTTAGATTATGTCTCTCACAGTGGACATGCACCTACGATGACAATTTCAGACCCCTCCATGATTTCCAAGTGGGAGAACCTGCAAAATAGCAGGGTGTTCAAATACTTATTTTCCTCACTGTATCAGCTTGTACACAAGTCTCCAGTTGTTTTTATTATGACAGAATAGCTTTCAAAATGCTCTACATGCGATCTGTTGCTGATTTTAAATTAACAGACTGTAGATTATCCGTAATCTGAATGGATTTAGTCTCTCTGACTTCTAAACGTCCATATCAGCCACACAACATGTGGTTTGTACAGAATAAGCCTTTAAATCAGACAAATAGCAGTTAAAATCCCTCCAATTCAAAATCTACTTTATATAAAAGATCAGCTGAGAGCCAGGCGTTTCCCAGCATGCCCTGGGTCTTGCAGTCAGTAAAAAGCAACTGTGCTGCCTGCGTCTCAAACCTGCGGCCGCCTTGATCTCGTGAGGTTATCGTTGCCCACGTGTGCATGACGTCAGAACAAGTCGGGATCAAGTCAGACACAAATCTAACAGGCGTGCATTGGGTGGCGATCGCCGGTGATCGATTCTGCGCAGACCTGGCTCATCTCAAACGAGCCCAACCTTACAAAAGAAAAAAAAAAAATCAGATGCAATCCAACACAACAGCTCTGTCCTACTTATCACATCCTTGAAGGCATTTATTGTTCAGACTGAGTCACTAATTTGTGTTGTTGGTGGGATCAATTGCATTCTTTGCTGCTTTTTATTGGATCCTCCTGTAGGGCATCAAAGTTGAGCTTTGGTTTGTTAGATTTGGTGACAAGTGATTTTCACAGAAACATGACTATAATCACAAGTGGCAAAAGACGGTTTTTAATTTGTGTTCCAGTTTGGCTTTTACAAGTAAATGTTCTGATCAATAAACATCATGTCATCATCACATTATGATTTTTTTCTTGCCATTTTTTTTTTTAGGTTGGCTGTTTTCTTTGACAAATGCCAATACTGACAAGGTTCATGGAAGCTAATTGCATTCACCTACCTACCTAGACTATGGAATTTCTGGCAATGTGATATTGAACCCTGGAGAGTCACCAAAAAAGTAAGAAATCAAGAAATTCTTGAAAAAAGAAATATCGGCAGGACTGCGACTATATGAACAGAAACGAACATGGTTAAGAGTATCATTCAATCTCTAATCAGTAATCACAAGATTTGCTCTCTTCAAATAAATTAAATTCGGTTTTAAATCTGATTGGAAATCCACAGCAGTGACCAGACGTCCCGTCTGCAGAGTGACACGATTTGAAGTGAAACCGCGGTTTGTTAATCACAGAAAAACACAGACCGTAGAAGTCAGAGAGAACTGAGGATTCAACAAAGCTGAGTGGTGACTGCAGGATCGTTACCCCAATGAGCAGATGAAGACAGATGGATTTGACGCTTCAAGGTTTTGTTGTATCGCAAACGCATGTTGAAGACAGCCTCTCTGTTGTCTACAGACCAGCTGTCTCAGCAGTCTGGTCAGTGAAGCTGACATGGTTGGGCATCTAGTGGGCATCCATTCATGTAACACACACACACACACACACACACACACACACACACACACACACACACACACACACACACACACACACACACACACACACACACACACACACACACACACACACACACACACACACACACACACACACACACACACACACACACACACACACACACACACACACACACACACACACACACACACACACACCTTGTCCCCCATAGTTTTTCCATGGAGTCCCAGAGACAGATTCCCTGATATGATTTACACTTCCTCCCTCCCTCCCCAGCTGTCTGGATAGTCATCTCTTGCACTCTCTTTCCAGGCTAGGGAAAAAGTCGAGGGCAGGGAGACACACACACACCCCCGGGGGGGTTACAGAGACGGAGAGAGAAAGAATTTGTGGAGGTGTTTAGTGCAAATCAGCACTGTGGCAGGGAGATGATTATGATTAGATGTAGGTCGGTATGCAGTTCTTTTAAACATTAAACATCAGCCTTACCCCCTGAGTATTAACCTCGGTTTTTGTGCTACTCTGTAGCTGAGCAATGAGACAGTACAGGTTCTTTATGATACCTGAGACATTATTTGATCCTGGAAAAATACTTTCCAGGTACTATCCGTCTATGGAGATGCTGTATTTTGTTCATAAGCCCCCAGACTATTCAGGGTAATAATTCAAAATGATCAAACATTCACGTTTGGTTAATTTGACCAATACACTAAACTCTCCCAAACAATGATTGTCCAATCACAGCTTAGCAGCCATAACTAGGCGGCATAACTGCAACGAATTGTCAGAGCGTATTTAATGTTATTTATTCATTGTTGTTTAATTTGTTTTTAAAATGCCATTTCCTTTCATTAGCTTTGTTCCTAAATTATGTTTTTTTCTGTATTGATGTTCTATCTTATGAACATTTAATTGCTTCCATTTAAATTTAGTAATAAATGGGCTTTATGCATAACTGTTTAGTTGTTGGTGGTGGAATTAAATAAAAAACTTTGCATTAGTTACGGCGATGGTTCACTTTACATAATAGATTCAGAAGTTATCTCTGCATTGAGTGCCAACAATACAAACTTACATAACATCTATATTGTTGCATTACAGATGTTGCATTATAGATGTTACTCCAACTGCTTGATGTAGACCACACTGTTAGTTCACAGGTCAGCACACTGAGAAAAAACCCAGTAAAATGTAAAGTCTGAGTTATTCAGCGGCCCTTTGGATTTCAGTCTCCCCCACACAGTTAGATTTACAGCCTGTGCTGTACGACTTGTACTTCCTCCTCCTCCTCTAATGGTCTGCTGTGAATCACAGTCCAAACCCGTGATGTCACCTCTGAGGCTCCGCCGCAATGTCATGTTGGGTTTTATTCAACAGACCTCAAACTGGAAGAGATTTACTTTTGCGTTGCAAAAAACATATCTGTGCCTTTACTAAAGTATAATGTCTTCACTTAGCTGCCTGCTCTCAGCACTGGTGTTTATCACTGGAACGACGGAACTGACCCTTCGCTAAGCCCCGCCCTCCTTAGTTACTGTTGCTACGCCTGACAAGCTTTCGTGCCTGGCACGTCAATCACAGTAGCTATGTATGCACCGGTGTCAGACATTCCCAAGGAGATAATTAGTAATATTTGGCGAACAGGTGAAATATCTGAGAGAGCAAGACAAAAGGGACTGCAGTATGCATTCGAGGGATATATCCACGACATGATACGCAACCGCTTAGAGAATAATTTCACCAAAATTGAAGCTAAAGCCTATAGGTCATGCCATAATGTGAGCCGCCTCATACGCTGACCATTCAAATGGGAAACATACAAATTGAGGAACAGCTATGTTCATGCACAGCAGGGTAAGTGACATTTGAAAATAATCTAATAATTATAAATCAAACAGCTTATCCATAAGTCTTGTGAGATAAACACAAGACATTAGCCTGACCACTTTGCAATGATAACATTCTCCTGCTTATATTTTTAGCGATTAACAAAATGCTGAAATATAAAGTATGAAATATATTTTAAAGTATGTCAGTGAGCCTCCGTCTTGCCTTTAATCATCTTATTTTCTGTTCAAATATATGCATTATGAACAAAGAACCGTCATTATTTCCAAGCAATGCTGTGCTGCGTTAGCTAGCTAGCTAACATTAGCGTGTTCTTGCCTTGGAGCAAACGTATGTGTTTTTGTTAATCCTGTCGCCATTTAGCTAGTTGTGAATGGGGCCTCCCACGCTGCTTGATCCACGCCCGACATTTCTCCCCTTGGGTTTTAGGTTTCGGGAAGGGAATACATTCCAAGATCCCGTCCAAACTTTTAGGATACCGGGTATCAGATTTGCACAATCCATACGCACAACGCTTCGGCATGTTTCCCTCGCTCGAAATCTTACGGTTGCTAAGCCACTCTCTCTTCCCCCTCGTCTTATTGCTTCTTACTTTCTTCCTCTCTTTTCATCTCCTCCCTCTGTATCGTTTCAGAGGAGTGAAATAAGCTGTTGTATTGTTGCTTTCATCAGCAAATCTTGTGTTCTGTCAACAGATTTCATCTCCGCCTTGTTGAGCCAACATATTATTCCACCAACATGAAGCGTTTGAAGTCACCTGGCCATGTGAAATACAAATATGAAACCATGCACATGTGCTCGGATTGTTTGGAGGGCTGCTTTGTGTCTACTCCACGTCTGACATGATTGTTCACACCGTCCCTTTTTATACATTTAATCATTTTGCAGTCAGTTTCACTTGTGCTGCTGCAGTTTGAGCTCACAGCTGTTTGTTGTATCATCATTGAAAACACATATTGAAGCGCTGGCTGCCAGACTTCTTTTACAGCTGACAAATGCTGCATTCAACCTGGTATGACCAGTCTTTGTAACAGTGTTTGTGTAGGTGTTTTTTCATAGCAGATGTCCTTTTTCCAACTGGTGTTAACAGTATTTTATCTATTGTTCGGGCTCTAATAGCCGATCACAGATGGACCGTATCCGTTTGTGTATCCGTACATGTGCAACACAAAATTGCACTGCAGTTAGAGTCTTTTAAATCATTCGTTTATGTGACCTTACTTTTTCTTAGCTCAAGTAACACATTTTATCCATTTTACTAGTTTTTTTTTTTATTCATGGTTCTTTCTAATGATGAATACCACCTAACGTAAAGTTTACTGTTCAAATGTCCTATTGTATATGCTTTAAAGCTATAGTGTGTAGTTTCTGTCGGCCCCTTGAAGTATTCTAAGTAATGACAACAACACTGTCCACGTGACGCAAGCTTTTGACAGCACCAGTTTCTGAACATAGCCATACTGAGAAATACAGAGAGTTGTGTGGAGCTGACAGGCTTAATTAGCTTTGTATCTTTGTGATGCAACGGACATTCATTAATATAAAAAAGCAGCGCACTTTAGGTTTAAATGTTATTTTTGTGTAAAAGTGTATTGTAGAACTGTAAACTATCCATCCTCACAAAATGTATGGGATATATATATATATATATATATATATAATATGCATAGTAAAAAAAGAAAAGAAAAAAGAAGGGTACTAAACAACATTAAAGAACGGCTTGTTTATTGCTAAGGCCATATGGTCAAAATTAAATGATTTAATAATAATGTATAACAATAACATTTCACTAGTAAATTGCCGTTGAACGACAAAAACAACCACCAGGTGGGAAAAGGACATTTACAATAACTTCAAATGCACCACGATGCTGTAGTTTACCAGTTTCATTGAACGCACCGTCTGTGTTGTTTTTCCGATGGCAGCTGCAGATTGTTACATACCGGTGTTGAATCCTCTACAGTAAAACACAGTCAAACTTTACTTTACAACTTTACAACGTTAGCTGCTGTTGAGTATAGTGTTAACTAGCGTCACGTGCAGCGGTGTGTGTGTTGCCTGTATCGTCTGTTTCAGAGCATCAGAGAGAAGAGCAGACATATCAGTGGCTCCAGATTTTGGTAGCCAGGGTTGGCAGGAAGAAGATTTTTATAAGTAAATGTTCCAATTAATGATCCAGGCAGCACATTCTCGTCTCCCTCCTTCATTTTACAGTCCAATGGTGGCTAGAACGGCTCCGGGTCAAACGTCAATATGGAATGGATTAATCTGCATTTTTTTTCCTGCAAATTAACGCGTTATTTTGACAGCCCATACATACATACATATACACATACATACGTATATGTATATACATATACCTCTCTCTCTCTCTCTCTCATATATATATATATATATATATATATATATATATATATATATATATATCAGTAATTGTATCAGATTTCACCCCCCTGAGGGTTGCATGTCTTGTGATGCATGTGCCCCAGTCTGAATGTGTAACACTGACTTTATGCAGCATTTTGCAGTTTTCACAGATGTATAAAACATCTGCTCTGTGTGAGCCTCTGTGACCTGTGTTTAAGTGTGTTTATTACATGATATCCCTGATAATGACACATATGGCGCTAATGTCATATAGGGCTGAACGATTAATTGCGTTTGCAATTATATCGCGATATGTTAAAACGTGATTTCCTAATCGCAAAGGCTGCGATTTGGTCACATGACTCGCGAGGGCAAATCAGTCTGCACTCCGCAGAGAAAGCATCAACTTAGCACGCTAACGCTACGCCGTACCTTGAGCAGATTTATGTCATTCAAACAACTCTGCGTTGTAGTTTAAAACTTTTACAGCCATTTTAATAAAATGAAGGGTTTTATTCGGGCTCGAGTCCACACATGCAGTTAATGGATACAGGCACACAGAACTGAAGGCTCGGTTAGCAACGATTAGCGCTGATTAGCGGTTAGCTCCAGTTAGCTAGCTCTGTTATAAATCTATGGAGTGGAGGAGAGGGGTAACAACCAGACTGATAAATGATGTTCGGGGAGCTTTCACAGCAGCATGGCTGCGTTGTTTCAACGGTTTTATTAGTACAGTTAATCCCATGACAAGACCAGCAGCAACACGCTACTGCTAACGTTACGATAGCCTCTCTGATAAAATGAAACATTGTGACGCTGTCATGCACACGGCACGCAACTTCATGAGGGGAGGGAGGGGCTGGAGGCAGCTCCTCTGTGTGCGCTGTAAAAAATACAGTTTCATATATATTTTTTACTTATTGAACTGTCTAGTTCAAAGACAGTATTTAAAATGTGCAATCAACTAAATAATCTAAATACTACTAAGTGTGGTAAAGCCACGTATTTGTTTTTATACTTCTGCAATCAGCACTTTAGTGTGATTTGTTTCTGACTTTCATATGAATGTTTACACCAGGCTTGGTCAGTGCTCAATATAGCAGTGATTGAAGTAGTTAAACAAAAGATGTCATTCATATAAATTCATGCATCACCTATTTTCATCATCACATACAGGCATGGCCTCCAGGAAAGAACAGTTTGTTTAATATATCTAATATTGTGTTGTTCATACTATACAATGATTTATTGCTTGTCTTTGTTGAATAACACAGAAGACAAAGAGCTTAAAAAACAATCACATATTGAATCGCAATCGCAATATTTTTGAAAAAAAATCGCAATTAGATTATTTTCAAAAATCGTTCAGCCCTAATGTCATACGAGTTTAGATTGCAGTTTGTCGCTTCCATTAGCAACTCAAATAATGAGGGTACAACTGCAATAGCACACAACCACAGAACCGCACACATCTCATATCAGCAGTACTTAACATGATCTCTTATCTGTAATTGAGGCCAGGAGGCAGCAGCTCAGTATCTCACCTTATAGTTACGGCAGGTGGGGTTGAAGGCATTGGTGCCGCAGGCGAAAAGCGTCTCGTCATTACGTGGCACCAGCACTTTGATATAGTTGTAACATTCGTCCTGTCAGGTGGAAAACAGCTTGATGTTATTGTGCATTAGGGACCAGGTCCATGTTGGCTACTGGGACACCAACGACAGAATCAAAGCAGGACTTGCAGCTGGTAGACAGAGTGCATTTTACTCACTCTCACACACACACACACACACACACACACACACACACACCCCTTTAACAGTACATTAACACATGGCCTGGTTTATATGATGCTGCGTCGCCTCCTTAGCAACAAGCATTGGTGCTCTATTGTTTCACTGTAGCTCTGGGAAGGAAAATGCTTTAAAACAGTCTGTTCCCCACTGATGGTCGTGCCACTGATTCTGATAAGCTACCTGCACGCAGTTGGTCGTTACAAGTCTTCACGTGCAGGAAACGATGGAGAAGGAGAGCGAAAGGAGTGAGAAATGAAAAGGCAAAAACAGAGAGGGAGGTAGATGTGTCTGGAAGATAATACTCACGCTGTTTTTGCCTCTCACAGTGCACTTCTCCACATCCTTCGTCTTCCAAGTCAGTTTCTGAAAAATGAACAGACAGCCAACTGTCAGCTCAAAGACAAGCTGTTTCTCACCACCCCAGCTTTTGTTGCTCCCAATCGTTCAAGTGCTATTACGAGACAGCTGTGATGAAAATCTCATTAACTTCAATAAACTGTTGTGTAATAAAACAAACAAACAAATATCAGGAATGTCTGCGCAGCTCGTCAGCAGGCAGCTAAACATTGTGGTATCTCAGTGATAAAAATCACTCTGCAAAATAAGTCTGGATCTGTGAGAACAAACACACTGGAATCAAAAGACTGCAAAGGATGTTTGCATCGTTTCACTGTCCACATAAGGAACAGTCAATTAGCCTCAATTAATCTAGCTAGCCTAGGCTACTGGCCAAAAGCTCCGCCTTTAGCCTATAGTCTATACTAGGGGTGGAACGGTAGGCCTAGCCTACATGTAGGCTATTCGTATTGAACCGAAACGGTAGGCCTACGGGCGTCTCGGTTCGGTACATGAATTTACACGGAGAATACACGGTATAAAAATAAATAAAAACTTGAGTGCAAATTAATGAATGCAATGCGGAACTACTGTTAGACACGGGGTTCTTTAGGGACACCTAATCTGTAGCCCTGCCCTTAGCGCTGAAGCTCCGCCTACACGTCGAGTAAGTCGGTCCAGTCCACACGAAGCAAACTAGTCCCTTCCATATACAACCAAACACGGACGTAGCTCTATCCCTTCTCGCCTCGACCACAAATGGCCCCCAGGCCCGTTTGCTTCGCTGTTTGCTCCGGTATTAGCTAGCCGTTAGCTCTTAGCTCCGCTATTAGCTGTTAGCTCCGCCGTTAGCGTGTGAAGCTAACACCAAAACTCGTCAACTGCTCTGTGTAACCGAAGCTGCTCTTTTAACACCCCTGCTCTGTGCATTCACATATGAGAGCAGCGCTTGTCTCCCATATCACACTGCTAGCTGATTGTCTTATTTTGTTTACAAGTTACAGATGGAGTCTGGAGATGATGTAGGCTAGCCAGAGATGTTCACAAGTCATTTTTTGGAAGGCCAAGTCAAGTCTCAAGTCTTTGAGCTTGATTCCAAGTCAAGTCTCAAGTCTTTGAGGGGAAGTTCAAGTCTCAAGTGTTTTGCCATGAGTCCAAGTCAAGTCTCAAGTCTGATCTGTCCCTAACACTGTATTGTTAAATCTTATGAATTCAAAGCATGTCCTGTAGCTACCATCCATACAGTACAGTATCAAAATCAGTTATGGGATACTGGTGAAATATTAACCTAAGTCTGTCACATCATATGGATACAACTATAACAATACAATTTGCCTGTCCCCAGCATTAGCACAACACTTTGCGATGGTTAGCTTGTTACCTGTGGCGATATATGCTAAATGTAACGTCTCTTTCACATTAGCGTGAGTGACTGACCTATCTGGGTGCTTTTTGAGATGTCTGATGAAGTTCGATGTTGTTGATCCAGCGTCATGTATCTTGGTGCCACACTCCTTGCATGTAGCTGTTCGCTTACTGCCACTGTTTATGAAGCTATTGTAAGCTAAACTAATGACAAAAGGCACAACTGCAGGAGGACTCTGTGTCGCCATCGTCGCTGCATTTTTTGATGTGTGCGCGCGCCGCATAGCGCATGCGTACATTGCACATTACGGCAAAGGCCAAGGGACATGCAGCTCGTCATGCGTTTCCCCCAACGTATATGCGCCAATAAAAGAAAATAGAAATACATAAATCAATTTAGATTTAAAAAGCCATAATTGCATGAAAATAGGTTGTTGACGAGTCTCGAAGCTCGAGTCAAGTCTGAAGTCTTTTGGGTCGAGTCGCAAGTCAAGTCTGAAGTCTTTTGGGTCGAGTCCGAGTCAAGTCTGAAGTCTTTTGGGTCGAGTCCGAGTCAAGTCTGAAGTCTTTTGGGTCGAGTCCGAGTCAAGTCTGAAGTCTTTTGGGTCGAGTCCGAGTCAAGTCTGAAGTCAGCCGTTTGTGTGACTTAAGTGCGACTCGAGTCCGAGTCTCAGACTCGAGTCCCCATCTCTGAGGCTAGCTACTTATTGTTTACATCTTACTTTATACACTTCAAGCTGTTACAGCTAGTTCAGTGGACAGCCTGAGACATGCACAATAAAAATAAATAAAAATTGCCTTCTGCATTTTTGTTTGGCTTTTCCCTCCATTTTACCAAACCGAACCATAATGTCTGAACCAAACCGTGACTTCTGTGTACCGTTCCACCCCTAGTCTACACAGACAGACAGACACACACACAGAGACACACAGACAGACACACACACACCTAGTCACCCAGTGGGCTGTAATGGAAAAAAGATCCATCAACTTGTTAACAAGCTCTGCCTAGTTGAAGGTTTAATGTGCTCCTTTCAATTGTCGGATAATTTACTGACCAGATTTTTCTCAAGAGTTCATAAATACCACAAATGGTTGTGTACACTTCTGTTTTAGTTCCAAGTCATTCTTTTGTCAACAGTCCTGACAGTAGTTGAGCAGACGGGAGCTTGACATCTCACTCTGATGTATCAACACTTGGGTATAATGGGGCGGCCTGCTCTTGGTCTTTTTGTCTGCAGCCTGTGCTTAAGGGCCATTCTTCAGATATTTGTAGTTTTTAATGCTAATCGTGACTTGAAACTGTCTCCTTCAGCCATTTTGAATGTTGACTCTGCTGTCTCCTGCATGAAGAAACGTTTTAAACTAAACCTGTAAACTTTTCTTTTGGTGGTCCACCTTTATTTTCTGATAACATTTTAAATGTACAATAGATTATTTTCATACATACGCATATTTTTTAATTACTATCTTGACAATTACTATCAAAACCGTCTTGTTTATTGTACAGTACGCATCCTTGTATCCCATCAAATTAAAGAAAAAAATGGAACTAGACAACTTGTCACACAAAAGAAATAGATACCATCCAACAAGGATGAGTCCAAGAACTATGCCTTAGATGCTGAAAAGCACACAACTTGAGAGACTTGTACATTTCTTTCTCTCTCTTTTTGGCTGTTTGGGTCTTAAATTTGTCTCAAGGTGTTCTCAACTACAACCTGGCAATAAGCCACCCTGTGCTGTATTACATTTTGAGGACTTACTGGAGCCGAGGGGTCACTCATCTTGGACCATAAATGCCTGAAAAACAATTTGTCCTTAGAGGCCCCTTGTTCTAGGAGCTGCTTTTCCCATTTTATTGAATAGCTTTCAGTCCAGCAGTCAAATCAGAAATGCAATCTAACTGCTGGGTACACAGGGAAACTAGCACCTGATGAAGAAGAGACACGCATCTTAATTGTGAAATGCTTCCTGCTTTACACCTTCGAGCCAACATTGTCAACAAATCCCTAAAAATGGCCAAAACCACCAATGAGTCATTCCCTCTGACTTCCCTATCCTTTCTGTGCCACTTGGCCCAAAGCCTATTGGCTCTTTCTGCAGATATACTTGTACGTGAAATAGGTCTTAAATATCTGGTTTCATTTCTTACAAAGGCTCAGTAATTTCCTAACATAACAGCTGTAGTTTTTAGTACAGGTTATTCAAACAGCAGTAAATAGTGCATTTATTAGGGACTTTTTTTCAGCGGACAGCATATGTGGGATCAGCCCTCCAGGTCCATGCATGAAACGTCTCCGGCGCGACTTTGTGAAGATCCGATATGATTCAGTAGGGGTCAGCATTATGGTAATAAACCCGGCCTTGTCCACGCTCCATTTGGTTTACTAATAATTACTTATGGCTACCCAAGCCCGCGGAGATCAGTGAAGGGGAGAATAAGAATGAGTGCCCAGTGTGAAAAATGAAGAGCTGGTTAAAAATGAGCCCGAGCAAGGGGATGGTTCTGGGATGAAGAAGACACACCTAGTTTTTATGTTGATGAGTCAGTCAGAGAAATATGAGGCGGTAAGAAGCAGAATCTGGGTACAGTCTTCAATAATTTCCCACTCAGTTCATGCTGTCACACTGGAGGCAGCAGAGGTTTGGGTAAATGGCTAAACAAAAACGCATCATAAACAAACATTCAATATCCAAGTTGTCATATAACATACCTGAAAAAAGATGGACTGAAATTGTGCTGCTCAAAAGTTCCCATTTCTTTGTGCCACAGTCAACACCTAAATCAATAGTTTAGATCTCCCTGACAGATCGAGTGGTGGCCTTAGCGGAATGAATATCCATGTTTAGTTCTAATCTAAATACAAGCAAACAAAAGTCCAGGCCTCGGTGGGCTTTTATTTAAGTGCAATCGTGTTTGACAAATGAGATTCAGACAGGAAGGAGCATGGCACTTCAAAAGCCACAAGAGCCCGGCTCCACTTGTATTGGATATATGTCTGAAGAAAGATTGCTTGATACTATTTGAATGAAAAGTCAGGCAAAGTAGAAAGGAAAATAATGAGATACAAACATTACAAGAGATTGTCCCGTTAAAGTGAAGTGGTGCAGAAAAACAAGAACTAGTCTTAAGTGTGTGTGTGTGTGTGTGTATATATATATATATATATATATATATATATATATATATATATATATATATATATATATATATATATATATATATATATAAATAATCACAATTGACCATCAAAACCCCAGCTTCAGTTATGGGAAAGATTCTGTTTTCTCATATTGTATATGAAATGGCCAGAGAATCCTAAAACCTATTTTAAAGGTGCTTAGCCAAAAAATGTGAACATCGACAACTTCTCAGTTCCTCCCCCCCTTTCTGCTAAAGCCCAAAATGGTCTCCTAAGCCCCTCCCCCCACAAAAGAGAATGAATGCGTGTGCCCGAGCAGTGATTGACACGCAGTTAGACATCCCCCTGGCCCTGATTGGTGCATCTGAACAGGGAGCGGTGGATTTTTGGAAATCGCACTACAAACTGTAGGTGTTTTGCCAGAGGAGCCAGATTCTTTTTTAAATTACCTGCTTCATGTAGTTCTACTTGAACATAGGGTCAGTTTCAGAAAATATGACAGAAAGTTAGTTTTATAAGTCTTACCTACTGCACCTTTAACACTAATTGCAGAAAAAAAGTCAAGTAAATAAGTAAAATAAGTAACTTAACTGCCATATTGCGCCGATATGTTGCTTCTTTACTGCAGTAAGAAAAAAATTATACCATCACAGCCCAACAGATGGCACAAACATGCTACGTATTAAATATTGTTCGGTAAATACATGAATATCGACCCACACACATTTTAAGAGAATGATGGACCCAAATATTAAACAACGAAACAGAGGTGACTCTGAACATGGACAGACTTTCCTACCTGCTGTGGGATTATCTGCTCAGATGAAGTGGCGAGATTGATGGCAAACACATGGTCCCTGCAAGAGATAGAGTCAAGACGCCGTTATTGGAGCCATCTCCACATGCTTTTTTTGTAAGCCATGACACTTCTTTAATGCAAAGCTCCATAAGCCTCTGATCGGCCACTTCACTAAAACCTGCTTTCCAGAAAAATGCTTCAATAGGACTGATTGAAGCTGAACTGAGGGAAGAAGGTGGATTAACCGGCAAAGTTTATTGGCTTTTCAACTTTTCAAACAAGTTTCCCAACACCAAAGGTTTCCCAACTAGCGACAACCCATATGAATCACTTGTGAAGTGAGGCATGCACTTTGTGTTATGCAGCTGTGGAAAAGATTAAGTCCATTTAGGTACATTAGTAATCTTCTTGGCAGTGAGAGCACTGCAGTTTGAGACCGAGCCAAAGAATGTAGCAGAATTTAGTTTGCACAATGGAAAATAGGTAGAGGAGCAGCAACCTTGTACTTTTTATATAATTAACCTACAGCATCTTGATCGAGAGGGGAGCAACGTGCAACTAGGCTGAGAAATGCTCTAGAAAAACTGCTGGAGCCTTTGGGCAACCATGCATATGTATTCACATGATTAGATTTCCAGATAGTGTACAGTGTAATGTATTTGTGTAAAACTTTTGTACTGACAGCTAAAAGTATGCTCCTTTTTAAACACCCCAGTCAGATTTCCACCCTCAGTAAAGAATGTAAACAAAGCCACATCAGAGCATTTGTAATTGGGATGTCCCCATCGGAGCCGATATGGGCATTTTTCAAATGATCGGGGATCGGAAGTCACCCCGATCACCTTACTCCGTTCCTTTACGTCAGTTAATTCTACACCATTCTAAATAGTAGTTGATTTTATATGCGAGTTCTACAAAAATGCTAGCTGCACTTAGTTAAATGTCAGTGTGAATTTCCCTGTTGTGAGATTCAGGATTTTGAATTTTGAATCTTGAGCTGAAGACATCTTTCAGTTACTTTGTTAACTTAGTTATTTTTGTAAACCAAAAAATGGTGTGCAGCTCTATTATCTACGCAAAAACACGTATGGTATTGGGATTCGGTATCGGCAGATATTCAATATATCCCTAATTTGTAATGTTAAACTTGCAGGTGAGTGGTGATGACTGACCGGGCAGCGATGTAGAGCATACGGTTGATCCTCAGCATCCTCTGGAAGTCCAGACCCAGGCGGACGGTGTCATTGTCCGACATGAGTCCCTGGAAGCTGGGATAGAGGTAGGAGGCTGCGTGGGTAAAGAGATGGAGAGAAAAAGAAAATGTTCAAGAACTCATAACAACAAAAAACACCGGCCAACTAGCTAAGCTTCTCAGCAAAGGTTCCAAAACACGACACAGACATATTTCGTCCCTTTGAGGTCTTTTAAAAAACATTGTTTTCAGAACCAGGAATGAAAGACAGAGGTCAAACCTGACTTCAGTTCAATGAGAACTGTTCACCACGCAAGGCTGGCTTTTTAAAACATGAAATTCATTCTTAGCTGTCATAGGTCAGTGCTTTTAAAAGTAGCTATGTTTGTTAGTTTCAGATTTGTAAATAGACAGGACAACAATGGCTTAACATTTATCCAAAACAAATCAGCAGCTTGGAAAAATATCACACCTATGCAGTTATATAAATATATACTATATATAACTATATAAACTAGGGCTGTCAATCGATTAACATTTTGTATCTAATTAATTACATACTCTGTGATTAATTAATTAAAATTAATCGCATACATAACTAACGGTCCCTGAACCGATAACCAATAACTTCAAATGCACCACGATGCTGTAGTTTACCAGTTTCATTGAACGCACCGTCTGTGTTGTTTTTCCGATGGCAGCTGCAGATTGTTACATACCGGTGTTGAATCCTCTACAGTAAAACACAGTCAAACTTTACACCGTTTAGCGTTAGCTGTCAGCATTTTAACCGTGTTTAATCCAGCTACTAGCTAGCGGTAGGCTAACATTAGCTGCTGTTGAGCGTAGTGTTAACTAGCGTCACATGCACCGGTGTTTCAGAGCATCAGAGAGAAGAGCAGATATATCATTGGCACCAGATTTCGGTAGCCAGGGTTGACAGGAAGAAGATTTTTACAAGTAAATGTTCCAATTAATGATCCAGGCAGCACATTCTCGTCTCCCTCCTTCACTTTACAGTCGAATGGTGGCTAGAACGGATCTGGGTCAAGCGTCAATATAGAATGGATTAATCTGCATTATTTTTTTTAACGCGTTATTTTTTCTCAGATTAATTAATCAAAATGAACACGTTATTTTGACAGCCCTAATATAAACCAATATTACAATTTGGAGTATTGTGCCAAAGATCCCAAGCATAGGCTGTATGCTAATGTACACTTGTGTAGGTGGATGAGCACGGGAGAAAATAGCATACAAAGTTGCAAATTAGCTTTTCGTGTCAAAGAAGTCTGATTTAAATAAACGACTCCTGGTAAGCATTTCTTAAAGGGGTGATTGAATGCAAAACCGATTTTACCTTGCCATAGTTGAATAATGAGTTTAGTGGGTAACTAGGACATACACAGAACCTCAAAATCCCATTGACACCTCTTTCCTCTGCAAATCTCACAATTTGAAACTGCCTCTGAAAACGGGCAAATCTCAACGCCTAGTTGACGTCAACTCGGCGGCTCCTCCTCATTTGGCTCTAGTCTCTATCTTTGTCACGCCCAAACATTTACATAGGCTACACCACTGATCTGAGGTCAGCTTAGTCTTTTGAATAGGTCGTGCAGATCTCAGAAATTGTATACATTGTTCATCTATTTTACCACTAAATTCACTTCTGAGACTTTATGCGAGAAATCAACTACGTAGAGGTCAAATATGGACCGTTTTACGAAAATTGATGGCTAATTGCAAATTTTGTCCGACAGTGTGTCGCAGTTCAGCAGGCTACGTGACAGCAGCTGGTGCTGCCTCGCCGCCCGGTGTGTCCTACTTCATATACTCCGGCTCGCTGTGAGCTAGCTGGATCTCCGTCACGAAGGGAAGCCCGCAGCACTCCATACCCACATAAAGTCACAGTTTCTGGGTTACTGGACTACAACATGCAGAGGCTCTGATGGAGCTCCAGGGCCTGCAGCTAGCCGTGATCTTTACCCATAGGTTTGGAGGGACAGTCGCAGCTAACAAAACTCCTAATGTTCACAAAAATTCATTAAATTCAAATCGGACACCATTGTTAGCTTTATAAGACCTTGGGGTACCTGTTATAGAAGTGGCGTGATGAAATTCAAACTGTAAATATACTCGAATTACGCCGAAAATGAAGCTAACTAGCCGCGACCTGTACACATAGGATTGGAGGGACAGTCGCAGCTAACAAAACCCCTAATGTTCACAAAAAATCATTACATTCAAATTGGACATCATTGTTAGCTTCATAAGACCTTGGGGGTACATGTTATATAAGTGGTGTGACGAAATTCAAACTGTAAATATAGCTACTCTAGTTATGCCGGCAGATGGCAACCAGCCAGCTCCGCGGAGCTCCAGTAGTATTCCAGTAGCCAGGGAAACGGTGACTTTAACTGGGTATGGAGGTTGCCGCTTTCTCGTCAGACTGTGTGGAGCTCCTAGCTAAAGTCCAACACGTCTTACCAAATTTGCAATTAGCCATCAATTTTCGTAAAACGGCCCATATTTGAGCTTTATATAGTTGATTTCTCGCTTAAAAAGGTCTCAGAAGTGAATTTAATAACGAAATAGCCCGACAAACAATGTATAACTTTGCAGTGTCTGAAATATGAGACCTGCTGTCTCGTCTCCAATGTGTTTCTATGTGGTTCGCTCAAACCAATCAGCGCGCAGCTCATCTAAAT